>RXOD01004386.1:0-23138 GCA_005223375.1 Amoebophrya sp. AT5.2
CCAGCAGCTGCTTTCCTACGTCGTCGAGCAGCTCGTAGTGTTCCTTGGTGATCGTGTCCTCCCCGGCGGCACGGTGACCAGGAACAACTAAAACCACCGAAGCAAACAGGCATTCTCTTCGATGAATTCGAACTCTTGGCTGCGCTGCCACAACATGGCTCGGGCTGTCGTGTTGAAATCATATTATCATTCCTAGTACTTCTAGATTCGATAGAAACAAAAACAATCGATGATGCCCACGATGATTGATGTGTCGTTGCTTTTCGCCACTGCCGTGATTCTGCTTCACCACGTGGTGGTGCGCCGGGACTCCACCAGCACTGTCGACCCAAAAATCCAATGGCCGAGCGTGCACTTTGTCGGCCCGTCGAGAACAGCATCTGCCTCCTCCTCCTCGAGTAGTTCGGAAGATCCAGAAGGTCACGACTACGACCAAATAACAGTCCGCGGACCATGCTCGTTGGTCGACAAAAAGGCGCAGCTTTCCTACTGCCCCCGCATAAATAGCGAAGAGGATACTAGCGAAACTTCTAGTAGTCCTAGTCCACAATTTCGACTTCCGCCCACCGACGCGCAGGTGGCCGCCCCCGACAAGACGATCAAGCGACTTCTGAAAACCTGCGGCGAGAAGAATTGGCGGTGGCACGTGCCAAGGGTGCTCCGAGAGCTGAGGAAGAGGAAGACTGAAGGAACAAGTCTTCACCGGTCTCCAGCAGGAGGGTTTCCAGCCGCGCTGTCTTCTCCTTCAGCGCGGCTGGACACCCTCCTGGAGAGCGGTGACGTGCTGAACTTCGGGATATACACCGGGGCGAGCTTCCGCTTCCTGGCCGAGCAAATACCAGCAATCGCTCCGCACAACAAGCACCGCTTTTTCGCCTTCGACAGCTTCGCCGGGCTCCCCGCCGAGACCGACCAGAGCGAGAAATTGCTGGAGCGCAGAAACGCGAAGCAGAACGTGGATGCGGTGTGGGGGGAGAATAGGTTCAATTCGGGCGACATAAGGGGGGAACTGGGAACCGCGGTGCGGCCATTTGTCAAGTCCGCGCACTTCGTGAAGGGGTTCTTCAACGAGACCCTCACAGAAAATTTGGTGGAGCGGTACGGGCTGAAGCAAGCGCTCTACCTGGATGTGGACGTGGACCTGTACACCTCGACGCTGCAGCTGCTCACCTGGGCGTTCGAGTTTGGGATTGCGGGGGTGGGCACGCTCATCGGCTACGACGACTGGTGGGCGGACGTGTGCTATTTCAAGCCAAAAGGCGTCACAAACAGCATGGACAGCGGAGAAGGAAGAGCACACAGAGAAATCGCGGAGAAGTTCAAGGTTTTTGTCAACATTACAAAATTCAAAATCAAATTGTCATGTTAAAGTATTTATGGAAAATGGAAAAATAAAAAAAGGTGAAGTTCGTGTGTGTGGCCGGCAGCTGTGCGGACGCGCCGGCGCTGATTCCCCACGCGCCATCATCATCACCCCCAGGAACGCCTTCATCATCATCATCAGCATGTGAGTTCTACAAGAAAGCGTGGGGACCCATATTCCAGATCGTGAGCATCGGGGAAGTGGCGGACCCAGGACTCCGCGTGCAGTCGTCGCACTGCGCGCCCGAAGCCGTGGCCTTTCTCTAAGAACTCTGCTCATAGGGGCTGCGGCGGCCTCGATTTTCCAATAAACTTACACCCTTAATACTCAATCGATGGACCGATTGCTGAATTAAAAATTTTAATTTTCTTGTCACCGCTATCTTCAGGCGACTCTTTTCTTCTTCCTCGCGCGGATAGTATCGCGGAGATTCTGCATTCATCAGAAGCGATCCAAGGTGTGTGCCACTGCCGGTGATATGCACTTATACAAACTGCGTATAGGCAGCGTGGGCACTCTCTCGTCTGGTCGGTGTTCCTAACAAATCAGAGTCTACATTCTGGAGCAGAATAACGGATGAGATCGGGATGGTGCTGGCTTTGATGAAGGAGCCTGCTTTTGCTTTAATCTACTGAAGATAGTGATAGGGAAAGATAGAACCGACAACAGGAGCTCGCTGCACTCGAAAGATATTGCACGTCCTCGGCCTCGGCAGTCGGCACTTGTTCGTACTCGTTGTAGAGCTTCGGATTAGGATCGCAGCTTAGATTTCTTCCCCATGTGTATCGCCCAACAGTTTTGTGATCTGTCGGCTACAAGAAGTCGTTGAAATCACAAAATGCTTCGTGCTCTCGCGGGCGGGCTTTGGTCGATGGGGGGGAGGCTGTGGAATTTTTGGCTTCACCTCGTCCTCAAGAACCAGATCGTTACCACCGCGCTGGTTTTTTCCGCGTCGACGGTCGTGTTCTCACTCGCGACGCTGCTTTTGTTCTGGTTCGGGTATGTGGTTCTGGTGCCCAACGACCTCATTCTCCCACTGCATCTGGACTACGGCACAACAATGACAACAAGTGCGACGACCAGTACTACCGGGGAACTACAACTACATCAGCAAAGTGCAGCGGCTTGCTGCGCCTCCTTCGGAATACTAGACCAGAAGGAAGAATGGAGGGACCAAGAATTTGCTCAAGAGCCCAATTATACTAGTACAGTCGACCGCGACTTTTACTCCGACGGGTTCGAGAAGGCGATTTTCACCACGTCCAGCAGTAGTTTTCTCCGCTTCATCGCCGGCCGCAGCCTCTCCAAGGCCAAATCAATCTTCGGCTTGAAACTAGTGGCGAGCGTACCAAGTCTTCCGTCCGCGCGTGAGTACAACAACCAGCTGGGGCCCGTGTCCCTCCAGCTCTCGAAAAAAAACCAAAAATCGTCATCAATAGTACTCGCCAGAAGAAGCTTCTTCGCGCCAGCGATCGACGAGGGGGTAGTGGAGCAGTTTTTCTGGCGGCCGCTGCGGAAAATAGTATCGAGGATACTGCACGCCGAGGAAGAAGCGGTGGACTTCCAAATACCACTCACGGAAAACCTCAGCCTGAAAACGGTACGAATTCTCTGCTGCTGTGCTTGGCTCCTCTGTGGTCAACGCGGCCATAGAAGATAGAGATATAGTACTTTCTTTATACTTTCTATTCTATATCAGGTTGGTCCCTCTGACCGTCTGCAGCTTTGTTTGTCTCCTCCGGTCCGGATGGAGCAGGTTTATCTCGTGGTGGAGGCCGAGCTGAGTGGTCTCCGGAAGTGGATTCGCGGCTATCCCTACCTGTTCATGTTCCTCGCGCTCATCCTTTCTGCGATTACCGGTTTCGTCACCACCGCTTTCCTATTCGTGTTGAGTAGCATAATGGCGTCCGCAGACGACGAGGAGGAAGAAGGGACGATGCCGTGGGTGGGTGGTGAGGACGATCACGATGAGCGCGAGGATCTAGAGAGGGTCGGGGATCCAGGGGAGGAGCTCGGGGGAGATCATAGGGATAGAAGTCCCGGAGGCCTCTCGACACTGGGCGTCGGCGGGGGCAGCAGCAGGAGGCGCCGTCGATCCTCCGACCTGGTATCTTCCAGTGGGGGGGAGCAAGAGCATGAGGATCAGCAAGACGAATAAAAGCAAGTACCGGGATCATCCCGGCAGTCCATAACTGAGGACAATATCAACATAACGAGTCCAACGAGCGAGCTCTCCGCGGGGGGGACGCCAACGACGCGGGAAGACGGTACTGGATCACCGATCATAGAAGTGGTGCATCAATTTTCCGACCACCATTAAAACCGCGACATACGAAATAAAAAATTTTAAGGGGAAAATGAAGCGAAATCGGTGAACGTGACATGTATGACGTTCTTTAGCATCGCTCGACGAAATAAGCAGCTGTATATGGTTTCGACAGGTCCTTCCGCGCGGAGACGGCGGAACAAGCGGAATAATCAACGCGGGAGTGGAGGAGGCGAGTCGCGAAACGACGCGAACGTGGCAGATCATCTCCTGGCAGCAGCGCAAGAGATGGAGTAGCTAGACCGATTATAGGTAAGAAAGTACCTTAAAATCTGATATACTTCTGCGCAACATGAATGATTTTGTTTGTATCTTCGATTTCAGGAGGCCGAGGCGGAGGTGATTTGTTCGTACTACAAAGCTCGCTGGCTCTGGAGTTGTGGAGGAACAGCGCTTCCTGCTCCTGACTTCTCGAGCTAGAGCTAGTAGCACTAGCAACCCGAGACCTAAGTAATACCAAGCATGATCATGATCATATCATCTCTATCCATCGAGATCGACATCGAACCCCATTCATTCTGAAACTGAATCGATTTTTCCATCCACTGACTCTGACGCACACGACACTTGAAATGACTTCTATCTGCGTCGAAGTGGACACTTACTGCTGCAACTACAGTTTGTATACACTATACGCGCGCTTTGAAGACATCACGGCAGCGGACAACTGACGTGCCCATCTCGCGGCGTGATTTGCTGCTTTATGACTGCGGACACCCGTGGATATCTTCCCTGACTGAGGTGCTGCAGACCTCCCTCGAACGATTCATCGTGTTTTCCAATTCCATTTGTGGATATCTAGGAGATTCCTTGCTTGTCGCGTCAACAGCGTCCGATCCTGCGAAGATCTTCCTCGTGCCTTTGTTTTCTACCGATTTTCGTGCTGTTGAAGCGGTTTACTTTTGACGTACTTATCAGCAAGGACTAGTACCGGCATGTACGACGAGAGATTGCAGCGGGGCACGACTTGTTCTGCGCACTAGTTCTAGTAAGTACCTCCAGAAACCATATTAGACGCTCGAAGAATAATACCAACCAAGTCCAGCAACTACTCTGTTTTTGTCGATGTTGACGAGCTGCAGCGGCTACAACTTCCTTGTCCTAAGCGAGCCGCAAGTAGAAGTAGTCGCACCAACTCCATCTCAATAAATGGTAGTCCATTTTTAAGTCCGTTTACCATAGCAGGATGCCCAGCGAGCCGAAGACTGCGAAACCTCGGTCGGTTTCTTCGATCGGCTACCGCCGCTTGTATTACTGCTGGTTGTATGGAGGGTATTTTTTGACCGTTTCCGTGCTTATTCTCGCGCTGGCCCTCGACTTCTTCGACCTCGGCGCGGTGCCATCGTCGTCCAACTTCCAATCTTCGGCGTACCGCTTGTATGGCTCCCACAACCATTCGATCCGACCTTGGGTGCCCGCGACCACCGACCCCTTGCTGCAACTCGGTCTCTTCCACGGCGGGCTAACGCTCTGCTTCGTGCTCCATCTATTGAACCACTGCAAGCTCCGGTCGAGGAAAATCGGGTGCGTGGTTTTAGTGCTGGGATCCGGGTGCTTGGTTTTTCAGGCGACGCTCGGAGCCTACGACCGCGGGTTCGTGGCCCGCGACGGAACCGGGCTGCACGCGACGAAAAACTACAAAAAGTACGTCGTCCGCCTGGACACGCTCGAGCGAACGGCGGCGGGGGCGTCCTTCTCCTTTCTCAGAAAAGAGAAGGACGCCCCCGCCGCCGTCCTGTCCGAAGATCTTAGTATCGAAGACGAATCTTCGGTAAATTTGGTCCGGGCAGAGGACGTTTTCCGAGCGATCCGGGAAAAAACGGACCAAGTCTTGGAACAAGCGGGGCGGGAACAAGCAATCGGAAGTGCTGACGATGACGTCGGAAGCATCGGAGGACAATCGGCTCTTCGCGAGATCTTTTACGTCCGCGGACGAGAGAACCCTGCTCGAGAATCTGAGAGACGAGGACTTCTTGGTGGCGCGGCGGGAGCAGCTGGCGAAGATCATGGGAACTCATACTTCGACGACGGCAGCTACTCGGCCGCCTTCGGCTATGGCAGCGGGCTCCTGGTTGTGTCCAGCGGGGCAGCTGTCCAGGGGGGGTCCTCGGACTGGAATCACGACGGTCTCGCGGAACTGCACGACAAATCCCACCTGCAGCTCCAGCCTCTCGAAGAGGGTCCTCGTCCGGGGACAATTAATCAGGGCCGCGTAGTTCAGAGCCGAAGCGGAAACAAGATTCACGAAATCTCGCTCCGCCGCCTGTTTCGGGCCGATGAACCAGAACAAGAACTGCAACATCAACCCGAAGAGCCTGCGACATCATCAACCCGAGCAAATGGTAATGAAACCGCTGCAAGAACATCAACCCGACGAGCAGGAGATGAAGTAGATCTGCTCCCGACACAGGATCATGAGAATTCATCTGATGCTCATCTGACAATGGCGGCTGGAACAAGAACCAGCGGTGGAAGCCGGAAGCGACCGGCGCGGCGGTTGCGTACGGCCATGCTCGAGGTGGACGAGGACATTTTGAGTACGCGGCCAGAAGATCAAAATTTTTTTTCTGCGTCCGAGATCGAGCGGGTGCTCGACGAAGCGCTCGCCGTCCACGAGGCCGCGATGGTCACGAGAAGCCTCCCGCTGTTCGTCGTGCAGTTCGCCTGCGTCATGTACCTGCTCTTCCGGGTGTACAGAGGCATGCGGAAAATGGAGGCGGAGGGGGGAGTGCTGGAGAACGGTGGGGGAGGAGAGGTGGAAGAAGAAGTGGTGGAAAATTATAGTAGTACGACGGGAGGTACAACTACAATGAACGCACAAGGTGGTAAAAAATCCCCGCCGCTGCTGGTGAGCCAGAAGTGCATGCTGTTTGAAAGCGGACTTTGCGTTCTGCTGTCGTGCTCCTCCGCAGCGTGGGCGTTTGGCTTCTGGCGGTGGCCGCGGTGCGACAAGGCGGAGTACAGACTGCTGGACGAGTATGATGAAGGTGGGAGGTGGAGGAGGTCCTACTCCGGCCCCCTGCCCGATCCGGTGATGAGCACGAACCGGGATCCGATCGTGGGGAAGGTGCTTTCCCAGGCGTTGCTTGACGGGGCCACGGCGGTGTTGCTCACGACGCTATTTCTCGCGCAGCGGTGTTGTGGACGAGGAGGACGCGGAGGCGGTAGCCGCTGCCTGTTCGTGTTTTCCGCGTTCGTGCTCCTGGCCGTGCTGGTTTTGCTCGGCTTTGCGGCTGCGGACGTTCCAAGGCTGGTGGTGGATGTGGGGGGAAGGGCCGATCCACATCCACCACCGGCAATCGCTTCCTACGCCATGCGCTTGCGCCTGCTGCCGCACTCGGGACAGGCACGGGAAGCCATTGCGGCGGCGACGGGGTCGACGGTCCTCGGCGCAGGTTCTCGTCAGGACAATGATCTTCAAGGGCCGGCTCCACCTCGAGAAGATCCGCCCGAGGACCACGCGCCAAACCTGCCGCAGCGGTTTCGGGCAGCACTCGCGAAGCTGTCTCTTCGCCTGGAAGGGTGGCTAAATAGCGGCGGGAACAGGGAGTCTAGATCCTCGAGTTCAAGAACTTCTACGTATTCCTCAACGATACGTCCTTACAACTTCGACGGTGCGTTTTTTCCCGGAGAGACCAGTTTTCATTTCCTGCTGCACGGCGGGAAGATTTTGTTGCACGCGTACCTGTTGATTCTTTTCTTCGTCACGAACCGCAGCGATTTCATTTCGCAGAGAAAGAGGATGCGGGAGTGGGACTATCCGGAAGCTGTGGAGGGCCACGGAGAGGATGAGGAGGATCTGTTCGGGCGAGGGATAGTACCTCCGAGGAGGAGGTCCATATTTTCGGACGGGGAGTTGTCGGCGGGGGCACTGTCCTCTACAACTTCACAGCAAACGTCCATCTCGGGATCCGAAGCAGAGGATCGACGTCGCGCCTCGCGGATTCAGGGGACCTCCCGAAAGTTGAAGCTACAACTTTCGGGTCCTCTGAATCCACGAGGCGCGGCGGAGCCTCGCGGCGGACCAGGCGTAGTGGAGGGAGGCGTAGAGACAGAAGAGGTAGAGGGAGAGCAGAACGGCGATGATCTGATGGCAACTACACGACCACTTCTGACGCCGCGACCAAGTGCGAATGTCGACAGCGACAGGGCAGCTGCTGATTTGAACGTGGTAGGTGGTCCTGGTTTGCAGCGGTCCGATTCGGGCTACTACACTGACGCGTCTGCTTGAGCGTCAACCTATGCAGAAGCAACAGCAAGTTTCCGACATCCGATGGAAAACAAAAACCTGGGCGGGTGAGTACGAGTACATCAGATGCACTGTCTGTGACGAGTCCAATAAACTACCAGGTGAGACCGGGTGGCGAAACGATGACGATCTACTCGACAGGCGTGTGTTAGTTCCTCCATCCAGATCTAGATCTTCCAGTGGTCTGTGAAATAAACGCCACCCGTTCGCGCTTCGATATCGAAGGTGCTCCTCGACGTATCGCGACGTAAAAACTTCAATACACACAGCTAAAAGCTCTCTCGTATTTTTTCGTTCTAACCCACGTCGATGTCGAAGCATCGTGCATCGGCTTACCATCACCTCAACATAGTCGGTCCCGTCTCGGTCTTGGTATGGCAAGAAAATGCACAGGGGACGAAGTCGACTTTCACAGGCAGTTCCGCCAGCTGCGTGGCCGCTGTGCCAAATGGAACGCCGCTCGTCGGAGATGCGCATACTTCCACTACGCATTCACCAACGCTTTATCAGCGTGGCCACTGGAAGTGCTCACCACCAACAGCACCTCCAGGCCCAGAAACCTGCTGGGAGCGGGATAACCACGCCCGCGGCCCAAACACGCCGCGGTCCGGCCTTCCGGGAAGCTGCGACAACCACCGGCGAGAGCACTGCTGCTAGTGTTCTGGAGGCCTTGTTCGGGAACTACTGGTCGAGTTCACGCGGAGCCCTCCGCGCATCGTCCGCCGTCAGTGTGGCCGCGATGTACCACTGTCGTGAAGACTGCTCGATGGGAAGCACCGAGCAATCGATATGGATATCCTCTCCAGCCCAGCAGGGGACCCCTTCACGACAGCAGTTCTTTTCGCCAGATGAACAAGAGATGGAGCAGTTCCGACACCACGACGACGGGGACGAAGATATTCAATCAATTGCAATTGTCTGTAATACAAGAAAGCGGTACGAGGTGCTGCTGCAGCATGTGCATGCGAAACTCTTGCGAAAGGTTCTCACGCCGACGCAGATCACCACCGCAGTGACCGCAGTGCTGCGCCACCCGGTGCTTATAACCCGGCCCTTCGTCGTGGACGGGGTGGCGCAGTTGGCGGCGAGGCTGGTGGCAATGGAGAAGGAAAAGCAGAGGCTAGTAGAGTCTGGAAGAGGAGCAAATGGTGCGGCTCCAGCATCTGCTCACGCAAATTTTCCGGAAATGCCGCGTGAGCAGATGCTCGAGCCGCACCATCTGGCGTGCTGTCTGAATACGATGGCTGCGCTCGGCGTCTGGAACGACGAATTCGTGCGCGCGGCGGTGCGGTGTTTGCAGAAGCGGTGGAACAACATGATATCGCCTCGTCACGTGGTCCAGTGCCTCGTGGCAGTCGCGTCCCTCGACGGGCATCTTTCCGCTGTACTTGGCGGTGGCCCCGGAGGTCTGGGGGGAAAAGAAGCTCGTGGCCTTGACGACGTGCGCATGCTGTCTGATCTGCTGCAGCAGGCGATACCGGAGCCACATCAAACGCAAATGCAAAATCAACGCGAAGATGAAATAGGAAGTAGGCAGGCACATCAATCTCAACAGCTGAAGACAAAGGAAGTGATAGACCTGGCGTACGTTTGTGCGTTATTCACCACGAAGTTACGGACGCAACATGCTGAAGATGTTGCTGGCCAGCACGTAAACCGCCTACACGAGCGCGTTCGGGCTTGTGTTGTGGAGGCGATGACGCCTGTGGTCGTCGAGGCGACAAAGAGGCTCCTCACGCAAAGCGCCAGCCTGGATCAGGGCTTGTTCTCCGGGGGTGAAGAAGTAGAAGAGAGCAGCTTCTTTTCGTCGCTCTCGATGGCGCGGTGTACGGAAGCGATCTCATCTACCGGTCGCAGTTCCGTCGTTGAAGAAGATGAAGTTGAAGACCCGTTTTTTTCTTGCACTTCTTCATCAAGAACGACGAGCATGAGTTCCTTGATTCAGCGCGAGTTGGGGATGGGCCAACACGACCGGTTTCGGCTTACAGTGTTGTGGTTTGGTTTGGTTTCGGTACTAAAAGACCGTTTTCCGCAAGTCCTCCGCGCGCTCGAGGATGCGCCGGAGGTGCGGTGCCGGGGCTACGCGTTTCTGCGGCGGTTGGTGGGCGCAGCAGGTGGGGCCAGCGGGAGCGAGCTGTTGTCCCAAGGGATGTCGAGGAGATGGGACGAGCGAGGTGCGGTCGAGGAGATGCAGCGGAAAATCGAAAACCTCACTGGCCTCGACCACCTCGCAGGAGGAAAAGGAGATGCTGTGGCAAAAGCCACGCCGTCGAATAAATTTGCGGACGCAACGCATGGATTGTTGTCGGTTGACGGGATAGACGAAGTAGTGGACGAAGCAGCCGCGACAACGGGGCGGACAACAAGAATACTTTTTGACTCCGTTCCCGTGGTGGAGGCGGCTGTGGGACAGCCGACAATATCACGTCGCGGGAAAATGAAGAGCAAAAACATCAACGTGGTGATGAGCTGCAAAAGAACTACACTAACACTAATTCCAGGTGACGCGGTCTTGAAAGCCGAAATTGTAAAGCGAAACATTTCGCAAAATGAAGCGTATGAGACTCGCGCAGTCGTTGTGCCATAGATGCGGCAGGTCCTGTGCGGCCCTAGTACCTCTGGGCGATTTGCCTTGATGCAAGGTCAAATCCATGATGGTTCTCGGCTCCACCTCGAGTTGTAATTGAAACACGGCTCTTAGCACCTTTTAGTAAGTGAGAGTGAAACTACTGAAAGAAAGCAGAACAACATGAAATAGCTCCTGTTTTTCTCGCCTAGGAAGAACCAGAGAGCTTCTGCCGGAAGGATGTTGTCCGTGAAAACGCTTTCCAAAGATGGTTCGCCTGTTCGTCGTCCGCCCCTTTGGTCGTTTTTGCTCGTGCCTCGGCTGCTCGTGCTTGCTGTTCAGACGCAGCCCGAGGTTGCCCTCCGCGAGCTGGACACGATCCGCCACTACCTGCAGCAGGCTGCGCGGGACAGCCTCCCATTCTTCCCCGAGATGCTGGACCAGTTTGAAAAGATCACGGAGAAGCGGGCACAAGATTTACAACAGGATTACGAGGTGGAGAGAGAAATCGAAAAAGGCATGAACGGCCCCGTGATGAGGATTACGAAGAAAGCACCAGAGCCGTTGACCAGCTGGGAATGCGGTCCGGCTCCTTGTCCGGGCAGATGTTCTCCGGGCGGGCGGAGCACTTCTTCTACTTCCTCTTGTACTAGTCCTAGTAACACCAATAAGCCAGCAGCAGCACAGCCGCTGGGCCGCCAATCTCAGGAGCAGGAGGTGGAGATGACGCGAATCGCGAGGAGCCGAATGGCGCAGGACCTACAGCAGAGCGTGTATGGCCGCGGTGGCCTGCTAGACACAGGCCCCCTCGCGACCACGACGATGACAAACACAAAAGTGCCTGCCGACACGACGACCACCGGCGGGGGCGCAACCACGACTATCGGCGTCGGCGAGCGCAGTGGTTGCACAACAGCATCAGACGCGAATAAACCGCAAGCACCTCCACCTTCTCCTTCTTGTTCTGGCGGAGGAGGTGACAAGGTTTCGCAGCTCTGGCTTCCGCCCGCCCCCCAGAGCTCCTTCGCGGGGCCCGGTGGAAAGAAAGGAGATTTATCTCGCCACATCAGACACGAAAGTGAAAGCAGATCTGCGCCGCGCGGGAGCTCCTGCAACGAGATGCACCATTTGTCCTCGCCCGGGCTGCCTCATCCCGGCGCTTTCGCTACTTCTTCCGATGGTCCCCGAGAACCGGAAAGCCTCTACACCCCACGACAGCAGTTTGCGATGAAGACGATAACGATACCGCGGTCTCTGTCGCAGTTGCGGTCAAGGGGCGCATCCCCATCCTCCTCCCAGCGGTGGTTGTCCCCCTGTGTGCAGACCGTCGACGCGAGGTACGACAGTGGAGCGCAAATCGTGCGGGACGCACACACGCACTGGCCCGTGTTCGAGGCAGCCTGTCACGGCCCGGCCAAGTCCCTGTGGACGGAAATCCTGGTGAATCTGAAGATATCAGTCGCGAAGGGGAAGGAGAAGGCGATGTTGGAGGGGAGAAAAGGAAAACCGAATCGCATGATCCCGGAACTAGTCGATATTCGCGTGAAGGGCAACAAGGCACAGCTGGTCTTCGAACTGTGCAGGGGCGGGGAAGCAGTGGAGGCGACAAAACCGAAAATCTACACCGATCTCGAAGCCGCAAAATTTAGGCGACGGAGTGGTGCACGCGACGAACAACCCATCTATCATCGATTGATGGGGACCGAAGGGCCAGCTAGGTAGTAGTACCAGTATGCTAGAGCGAGGAGGAGGACGACTGGAGCTAGTCATCCTAGTGATCCTGCGCTCATCGGGTAAAGGACACGGTACGGCTAACGACCAGAATCAGCGGTAGGAACATGTTTTCAGAGGAGGTCTGATCCTGAGGATTCATTCGAAAAATGGGTGAACTAAGTTACTTGTAGTAGCTATGCTTTATTCTTGCTCTGGCGCTGGGGCTGGCCTGCTGAAGTAGATATAAATATTGTACTTATGCCCTTTGGCAGCTGGTTCCTCTGTCCCATCGCCCTCCTCTCAACAACGCTCGCGCGGCGCGTCTTGGAGACGTTGCGATGGTTGCACGAGGAGCTTAAAATCATGCACCGCGACCTGAAGCCCGAGAATCTGCTGTTCGCGACCGAAGCAAGAAACTCCGATACGGCCATGCTCATTGACTTCGGGCTGGCTTGCCCAATCCACAGGCCAGAGACCCCAATTTCGGGGGATCATCCCGGGAAACACGAGGAGGACGAAGTTGTCGGCTCTGGGTGGTCTGCCGCTAGCGCCAGCGCCAGCCGTCTACGTCTTCCTCCGGGTAGTTGTGGTAGAAGTTCTTGCGGTGCAAGCACAGGCGCGCAGGTGCCGAAGCGGGGGTGCAGAGGCCTCGCGGGGACCGTGGACTACCTGTCGCCGCAGCAATTGTGGCACCTCCCAGAGATGAAAGACATACAGCAAATGCTCGCGGCGCGTATACAGCTACTTCTTTTTTTTATTGATTCCTATCTATTTTTTTGAGCTGCCTGTAGCTCAACTGTTGGTGGTGGAGGTGGACCGGACACACCTATACATAGACTCATCATCATGGTCACGCCCCGGAAGCACTCACCGTAGGTGGGTCTGGATTTTTGAAAAAAGAAAAACAGAATCCGATTTAATTTCGGGCAGCGTTTTCCTCCAATGAATCGAAATCCATTGATCGATAATATCCCAGCCGAGTCCGACGGTTCTTATTCGGAGAAGGGGGATGTTTTCGCGCTCGGCGCCGTGTTGCACCAGCTGATCGAGGGGCGGTCGGCGTTTCCGCGGCAGGTACGGCACGGGCTTTGCACCGACCCGCTGGAAAAACTGCGGAACGACTGCTACGCGCTGTCCGAGTACAAGCAAGACCGGCGAAAGTACCACGAGGTCCTCGCCTGCCTCTCTTGGCGGCAGGTGCGCAAGGCGTTTCGCCTCTTCACGCACGGGCTGTCCGCGGCAGCGGGGGGAATAGTTGTGGGAGGCAACAAGTGTCCGGGAGGTGGTGGTCGCACTTCTTCAGGCTCCTTGGCCGTAGAGAAGATCACCGCTGGTGATGGTGTGTCGGGGAACGAAGAGGTAGAGGGGGAGCAGGAGTTAGCGTTTGAAGACCAAAATTCGAATTGGAGAGCAGGAGGGGGTCCAGTACCACTACGAGTACTCGAGGGAGCGACCCCGCCGAGCAGGGCCAGCCGTGAGGACGGCTCGCGCTCGCCTGTGAGCCCGTCCCGCGCCTCTAGCTCTTCCAGTACCTCCTCCTCCGCCGCGACGGAAGAAATGCGCCGAGCGCTGCAGCCGAGGCTTCTTCAACTCGTCCAGGATCATGCTCCCGCACATCATGCCGAAACACCACCGCAACCAATTGGAGACCCCCCGCCCCCGCCCCCACCCGACGTACAGCTTTATTGCTCGCCTGGCGCCGTGGGGCCTTATCGGCCCGGCGGCTACCCGGCGTCGCTGCCGCCCTGTTCCAGCGCGGAAGACGTGATGACGCTCGGGGGATCAGCGGCAGATTCGGAAGGAGGATGCGCCTCCGACGCGACGCGCGAGCCGGCCTCGCCGGAAGTAGCGAAGAGGAAGGGCTGCGCGTGCGTCGACGAGTCTTCACCGGTCGAGTCTTCCCCTGTTTACTTGCGGCTTCCGCAAATGTCTTTCGTCCAAATGGAAATGTCGGAATGTTGCGAGGAGATGCCCCGCATGCATCGGGCTGCCGCTACTTCTTGCATGCTCCTCAGCAAAGAGGACCTGCTCGCTGCAGAAACAGAATCTTCTGCACCACCGTCGCAAATAACAGTAGCTCCAGAACAAGAGAGGACATCGGCGCCAACGACCACGAGCAGTGTGGTGCAAACAACAACCTCCGCGCCCACAACTCCGAGTCGCAATCGGAATCGAAAAATTCCCGCGGAACTAGAAGCTGACGCAGTCGAAGAAGACGATCAACACCCAGCCGTTCGCGCGGTGACGTCGGCAATCAAGAGCTTGCGGTTAAACTCGCGGTTGTCGCGTGACGAAGATCACTACCCGGACGTCGAACCTGAGGACATCAGTCCAGCGGTGCTGAATGTTGAAGACCAACATGGCAGAAAGGTCCGTGCCGGAGGAAAACAACTGTGGCTTCCGGGTGTCGGCGCCGTTCGCCAACAGCAGGACGAGCAAGGAACGGATTCCTCGGGACTACGAGAGCCGGGACCGGAAGAAGAACGTCAGCCTCAGGCGGGGGCAATATTAAGTTGCGCTTCCTCGCCATCAGGAGCGTCCCAGACACCGGCAAATCGTCCCTACCCAACAAATCATCCTACGAATCTCCTTCGCGAAAGCAGGAGACTCGGCGAAAACAAATGCGACGAAGGTCCTACAACTTGTACACGTGGTACTACACGTGGAGGTTTGGAACAAACTTCAGGCGATCGGCCCCCGTCGGAGGAAGGAAATTTGGACTCGCATGCGTCGGAAATCGAGCAGAAGGTCAAGGAGGAGGGCGTACTCTACGCGAAAGAACTCTTCGGCGTTCCCGCCAACCGAAGGTTGGAAAAAACGGCAAAGGGAGGAGGTGGGAACAAATTTGCCGGCAAGAACATTTGCTTCGGAGGGAAAGCAGCCCCGCCGCATCCCCTGGCGCAAGAGCGGCGACAGATTTATACAGATCTGCAGAAGCAGGAGCGACGGCTAGAGACAGAGTAGAACTATTTTTTGAGAATGTTGGGGTCTTAGCGGGGGGCTCGGGCTTAGAAGGGCATAGTAGGTTGTACTTGTAGCTTGAGCTTCTACTAGTACCTAGAAGTTGTAAGTATAGCAGGCCGCTCGTAGGAATACAGATATACCGCCCTTCATCCGCTCCTGTATAGCTGCCGCTCCTGTAACCTTGGTTTGACGCGATGTCGAAGCGCGAGTTAGTGCACGCGTTCGCCACCCGGCAGGTGATGAGCAACATCGCCGAGTTTTACTGCTGCGGGGGCCGCCTCAGGTATCCCTACGAACGCGCAACCAGTACGAACCGAGACCAGCTGTGATAAGTACTAGTAGGTACTGCAATAGATACGAGTCATTGCGGCGGCGAGCGGCTTTGCCTTTGCCTTTCACTTTCTGCAGCTATAATAGTACGTGGTCGACCGCGACTGGCTGCCTCCCACTCTGCACCCCCGCCCTTGCACCTTTGGTGCACCGACCTGCCCCCATCGGTCTGTGGTCCTCTTGCTTCCATCGCTAGGTCTGTGGTCCTCTTGCTTCTCTGAGGGCTATTCTATGACTTTGATCGATAGACCTCCACTAGTTCCTATTCATTCTAGCCACTGTTAGCTCATTGCTGCCAGCATGGCCTTTGCCTTTTCCTCCCACTCTTACCATCGCTGGTCTCGGTTCATAATGCGTTTGGCCCAGGACTTCCTTTCCCGGGTGCTCACCGCGGAGGAGGACGACCGGATGTCGGCGGCCGAAGCCCTGAAACACCCGTGGATCGCGACGATCGGGGAGAGAGAAGCGGTGGCGGAGTGGCGCGCGAATGTCGATGCCGCGCGGGCGAGGGAGAACGACATCAAGCAAAAGCAATAGCAAGAAATTAGATAGAGTTAAGAGAAGTGAGTTATTACGCCGAAAATGTAAATGGTGCCGATCCGATGTTGGTGATAGATATGTTTGTGCTACAGAGAAAGTGCAAGTAGGCGCATGATACTAGCTGCAAGCAGTCGCAGGAGGCGCCGGACCAGGAGCGAAGCCTCTCTTCGTTCGATCGGGATTCATGGCGTCCACCTCCTGCGGGGCGTCCACATTGACTGAGACGATGTGGGCAAGGGCAAACACGAATCAATCACTAAAAATGAACGGACGTAGCCGTACATGTTGAAGTTGATGCCCGAGTGGTATTACAACTCGATCCATTGCCATAGGCAAGCACTGTAGGGGAACCTGATGGAACAAAGCTAGCTCTTTGAATGTAATTGTAGGTAGTTGCGGCCCCAATGAATACGAATAGAGAAAAATCGTCGACACGAAATCAATTGCGATTGTTCCACCGGAGTAATATTAAAGGCCAAGACGAAGTAGACACGTGTGGTGTGTCTCTCCGTCTCCTGGCTTGAATTTTGACCGTTTGTCGGAGGTGCAGGTGGGCCGTTCAATTACATCTTCCCTCCTGTAAACCCACCAACCTTCCCTGACCGACATGTATAATTCCGAGCTTTTGAGAACACAGAAGAGAAAGACGACCTCGCGCGGAGGTGCCCTGGTTGCGGTTGCTCCCGAATTTTATCATTGATAATCAACAGTATCCGACAAAGACAACCCCTTTCGTTTATGAAATTCTGGCCGCGAAACGCACCTGACGACCTTCCAAACTCAAATCAAAAGAAGAGCCCAGAGGGCGCTCTTGCCGAGCATGCGCGAGCTTAAGGCAGGGAGATGGATAGGAGAACAACACTCCACCTAAAGATGTCCTATAACGCCAACTCTTCGTGCTCGTGATCATCAGATGGATTTCTTGAACAGAAAATCTAATGCCTCAACAACTTCCTGGCGTGGTTTCGCTGAATCGTCGTGCTGGGCTGGCAGGTGGCTATACCTATATCCGAATCGGGAATGATCGATCGTGATTTAGGTGGATCGTCATATTTATCTGAATCAATCGGGCCTAATGTAGTCGCATGCGGCATCGGTGCGCAGCTAATGTCCTTGGCGCAGCTCCATCAGGTTCGGTCCATCTTCTATGTGTAGCGCGCAGTGAAGATCTTTTTCGGCGTATGCTGCCGGTACGTTGAGCAAAGGGCCGAATCAATCGTCTTGCTCAAACAGGGACAGCATCGGGACAAGGATCAGACTCATCGATATAACTGGCTTTGCTTTCTCATATACTTCCGTTGTTAACTGCTGCTCCACGACACCGACAACACTTGAGAGAAGCTGCAGAAGCAGAACAAGCATAGATACGAAAGAAGCAAACCATGTCGACGGCGAAAGGCAGCCTCCTTCCTCCGACCCTGTGGTCGTCTCTGGCTGGGGGTGAGAAGCAAAAGCTTGCCTCGGATGTCCTAGCGCTGCGGTCGCTGCGAGCGCGTGGCTCTCTGAAAAGCGCCACCTTCGAGAGACTGCTTGGTGAGCTGGAGGAAGCGGTGGTCTTGCCGGCTGCCGCGCAAAAGGAGGAAGTGCACGACGAAGGCGTAGCGCTCAAGAAGAGGCGTGTCGTCCCCGCCGAGGACGACACCGACCGCATGCGCAGACAGAAGCAAGAAATAGCCGAGTTTCATCAACGGCTGGCATGCATATTTCGGTAGAACTACAACAACCGAAATATGAAGCGAAGTTCCACGTCCACCTCCGAGGAAATTCGATTATTATAGCGTGGGATATTGCGGATGCGGGTTCACTTACATCGGTTGCTGCATCTCGATCACCTTCACCATTACAATTACCTCTTTACATTACAACGTCAACGTAGAATTACAAACAGGAGAACGTCGTCGCGTACGCGTTCCCAGTACTCCACGTTATCATCGACTGGTGGGACTGCGACAGGCAGTAATTGGAATTGCACCAGCGTATTGCACGCCCATCGGAAGACAGACTTCTTCTCCAGCATGGAACTCGATTTTGGTTTTGCTGGAACTAACAGTAGCGAAGAGCTTTCAATCATGTACCAAAAGCAAAGAAACTTCTGGCACTCACATCTCTGAACCTTGTCGGCGTCCAAAGTGAAAAATCAACCACAAAACGCAAACGCGCTACGCCACCTTGTTGATGTACGAGTATGACTCTGCGCTTCATACGTTCCGGCTCCACTTGATCGGGGGCGTTGCAACTTGTTCTACTTCTATCGTCAATGGTAAGTAGTTGAAGTTTTGCGCATAATTTGTTGACTCTTTCTTGTTTGCTTGTTCTCGTGCTTCGCTCTGTCTTCCTCTCCGATATTTCCGCTAGTGCACCTTGTATATGGTCAGAGCCAGAGGGTATCGCGATGACGTCGTGCATGCATCGGAAACAGCAGTCGTTCGCGCCAACAAGGATTCTTACCAGGCTGGTTCTCTTATCATCTGTCTTGCGATCCACTGCCTTACTGGCCTCCCCGACACGAGAGTCAAAGGATGACCACGACACGGGCGACACGTCGTCGACCCCCAGCACGTCGTCGGCGGAACCACGACTGCTAGCGAAGGACCACCACCAGCACCACCACGGAAGATCTTCCCACACGACCAGCCTCGCCCCTCCAGAGCCTCCCGACTACCTGTACCTGCACCCCTCTGGTAGCTCCCCCGAGACTCGGAAGCGGCCCATCCAATGTTTTCCGCAAAACGAGCTGAACTACCGGCAATGCTGCCTCCGCCGCGAGTCCCACTGCGTGCAGACGCTCGAAGACCCGAAGTTTTTTTACCGGGAATGCTGCGAGGAACGCTTCCTCGCGGTGAACGACGTGCCGGCGCACCTCGGGAACCTAGTCACCGCGCTGTCCGACATGGCCTACATCGCCTACAAGACGCACCGCACGCTGTTGGCCCCCGTCGACGACAAGTTGTTCCGAGGGGTGTTCGCGGACCTGGAAGGCTGGTTCGATGGGGGGGAGGTTCTTGGCGAAGAGACGATGGAGAGGGCGCTTCTCGCGAGCGACAACCGCTTCGCTTTGTGGCGGTTTTTGCGCAAAGTGATGACAACCCAGGGGGTCGGGGAGGCGGCGTTCTACTGGGCCAAGCGGCTCTACAACGGCCGCTTTCACGAAGCAGATGGGATGCGGCCGCTCGTCGAGGCCCTGCGGGAAGGTGGTGGACAAATAAATCAGACAGCGACAGAAGCAGGACAAGCTGCACAACCACAACGAGATGATCGGCGTGGCGATTATTTCCGACAATCCGATTTCCCTTTTTCTGACCTTAGTGCAAGGGCAAACGACGTCTCTTTCCTGAAACGGCTCACGTTTGCTTCGGAGCGCCAGCGCCAGTCCTTCCGCGGGATTATCGGGCGCACGTTTTTCCGACTCTCCTGCCCGAACCTCCCCGTGGTCGACATCGCCGGCGGCGGGCGAGAGGGGCCGTTTCGGTTTTCGCTCGACCAGCAGGGGGCGGAGACCAGCCCCGCGAAGCTGATCCTCATCTACCAGGGCCTGTACCACGACCACTCGCTGGACACCATCTCCCAGCTGCACGCCAAAAACCAGATCCTCGCGGATCGAAAGACCAAAAACCTGCTGGAGAACTTCCCGACCCGGGTCGTGCGGAGAGGAGGGGGTTCTTCGGACGTGGAGGTGGACGGGGGGGAAGACGACGACGAGGCTTTCGACGCGAAGAAGATCACGTTCTCGGGGCACTTCCCGGACAACTACCCGCTGCACGGCCGCGAGGAGATGCAGAGACAGCTGGAGGAAAGCGGAAATAACGACGGGGTAAGGGAAAAGGATAAGAAATCTTCGGAATACGACAAGGTGATTCTGGATCGGGTGAACGAAATGGAACTGCACTACATGCTGCTGCGCGACCGCTGGGTGGCGAGGTTCCCCTCCGTCGTGAGACTCACCGGCGAGGACGCAATCACCGTGTGGGACGAAGAAGTAAAATCCATTCCAAATGTTCCAATTGAAGAGGTCATGGAAGAAGCACCTTCGGTTTCGCCCCCGCCGTTCCTGAACGACGTCGAGACGGCGTCCGCGCGCGCGGAGATAAACTTTCTGCGGCTGAAAATCCTCCGCAAGTATCGGGGCTTGGAGAAAATCCGTGGGGTCGGTCGTCAGGAGACCGCCGGGGCCACGTTCGCAACCGCTCTGTACTCGACGAACCGGTCCGAGCTACGCAATCTGTACCGGTTCTTGTATCTCGACGCGGCCCCCTCGCGGCTGCTCCCACCAAAACTGATCCAGCCGTTCCTCCTCTCGCAATGCGGCAGCGAAGATTGGGGAAATGAGGACAGCAAAGATGTAGAAGATGAGCCACCAGACACAGCTAGTACAGGAGCCGGGTCGGCTGGAGCTAGCTCCTCGACAACCTCCGGTGTGATTCCAAACAGCAGCATTGCCCGATTTGCCGAGCTCCAACGTAGCTTCTTCTTCGACGACGACGATCCTAATATCCAGCAGCCGTGGCCGTCCGCTGCAGCATCAGCTGCTCGTTCAGCCGCCTCCGCCGTCCCGCGGCTGAATGAGCAGCGCGTGAACAACCTGATCGGGCACCAGCGGCCCTGCCTGTTGGATCGGTTCTTGAAGTCCCGCTACATGGAGGACCACAAGTGCCTCATGCTCCACCAGGTGTTTCACTTCGTGGACTGGACCGTGGAGGACGTCTCCTTCAAGCAAATCTTCATGGCCAGTCTCTGGATTAACGTGGTCGAGAAAAACGTCGTGTGGCCGAGCCTGCGGGGGTTTTTTTATTCGAGCAGAGACGAGCGCGCATCAAAGGCACGACTGGGAAGTACTAGATCGGAGGTTAATGTTCCGGCAAGGACCACGACCCGGTACCACCGGCTCGGGAAGCTGCTGCGGTTTTTGGGGGAGAACGAGGTGATTGCAGTGCACTTTCGGGGGGCGTGGGGCTTTCAGGGCGTGGGGCTGCAGATCCTGGAAGAGGTGCGACGAACCGGCATCCGGACCGTGTACATCGCGACGGACAATATCCGGTTTCCGCACTTCCGAAACCTGGTGGACAAATTGCGGGACGAGTATCAGCTCACGGTTTTATCCTCAGAAATCTCGGAGAGCATATCCGCGGGAGGATACGGGGGGAAAGAGGATGTCGGGGGCGAAGATGGAGGGGAAAATAATGCGTCGCACAGGTATACGTCGACGGCCGCGCCGGAGTTTCGTCGAGCCTCGGGAACTACCGAATTCGGTGGGGGCGGTAGTGACGCTGCGCAAGTCACGGAGGCCGCGGACGACGAGGAGAGCGAGTTTCTGTCGTCCGCGGGTGGTCCGCCGGCCTCAAACGTAGCCTCCAACGTAGCCGATGAAGACAGCTCCGTGACGTTCAACAGCGCGATTCCTTGGCACAAGCACCACCTGGAGGGCGCGCGGGGGAAGCTTCCCAATCTGGCGCTGCACATCGACCTGTGCGTCTGCGTCCTCGCCCACAGGTTCATCGGGCAGCCTTTGTCGTCATTGTCAGAACTCATCATGAACTTCCGGGCGGCAGTCCGCCACATGCATTCGCATGCGGACGATATTGAGCAAGAGTCGGTCTTGAGCTCGGAAAAGTGGCGGCGGTTCCTTCGGAAACAGCACTACCGTGAAAATAGCTCAAGAACTACGCCACAAGATGAAGCCTCTGCCTCTACCTCGTCGTCGACAGAACGAGAAGGACGAGAACACTCACAGTCACAGGAACATCAACCATCGGATTCGGACGGCAACAAGGAGGACAAAAATACACCAGGTAGGGCCGCAGCTCTAACTCCATCGTGGGCGCACATTCGAAGGTTCTACGGAGCTGTGATGCGCGGGACCACGAGCCGAAGAAACAAGGGAGATTGGATACAAAAGCTTCCGCGGTCTGAGTTGTTTCTCCGGCTGCCGCGCGAGGTGCTGCCGGTGGACCGGATTTTCCCCCTCCACTTTTACAGTGCAGACACCACGGTGAAAGGCACCTGGCTCCGGAACTTGATTAACGCGCTGCAGGCCGCGAGCACGTTCCCCGATACTCATTTTTACACCTCAGAGTCGCCGATGAACGTAGCTTCCAGAACATCCTCCACATTTCCGGAAAAACACGACTTGATGTTTTTAATAGAGAAAGAGATCGAATCGAACTCGGTGTTTTCCGATCCGCTCCCGACGCCGCGCTCTGCTGGCGAGGTTGCGTACACCAAGTTCGAGATGCGGCTGACCCAGTACTGGGCGGAGTGGGAGGCAGAACACGGCCACCCGGACGGCGGAGAATACAAGCGGAAGGAGCTCTCGCGCGTCGAAGACCTGCTGCAGCTGCCAGGAGCAGCGGGGGACACCTTCCTCGGCGGTCAAGGTCAAGGAGTTTTCGACTTCGCGCGCAGCTGGAAGGTTTCGCACGTTTTTGCGGCCACTTTCTACCACGACCTCGGCCGCCGCAAGTGCCACTCGCTCGGGCTGCTTCTCCGGCTGCGCTTTGTGCTTCTTTTCCTATTCCTCGGCAACTACCTCAAGGAGGAGTGCGTGCGCGAACTCGGGATCTTCGGGTACCTAATCTACATAGACATCTACAACCAGGGCTTGGGCGTGTGGCGCTTCCTCCGCGACTTCGTCTCCGTCCCCCGACACCCACCCAACATCAAGAACGAGTGGGTGTCGTTGTTGAACTTGTTATTACAGTTTCTGGAGGCGAAAAAGTGCCGGGGACAGTACCTGAACACGTTTTCCGACGCAGTGAGCGAGGACGACGACTACCTGCACGCATTCTACCGCCCGGAGGCGCCCTTCTTCAAAAAGTCGCCGATCCGCCAGAAAGCACTGCTGGAGCAGCACGTGCGGCGAGAAATTTTATTCAGGCCGGTGGGTGGCGGTGGTGGTGGTCCTGAACCTCGTGATCCTCACGACGGAGGTGGTCCTTTAATATATTTCGGCCCTTCTGTGTCGTTGTCCGTGCCCGCGCGGTGCTTCGACGAGGGGGACGACAAGGCGCGGAGCGTTGTGCTGCCCTACTTCCACGGCCCGGACAAGTTCGACCTGGGCTTTCTGTTCCCGGGGGCGCGGTCGCCGGAGTAC
>RXOD01004387.1:0-23107 GCA_005223375.1 Amoebophrya sp. AT5.2
CGGTTCCCGCCCCCGCCGAAAGGGTTGCCGCCGCCGCCACCGAAGGGCCCCCCACCGCCCCCGAAGGCTCCGAAGGGGTCGCTGGCGAACGAAATGCCCCGGCGCTGCTGGTCCTGGTGCAGCGCACTCCAATTGGGTGACGAGCTGCTCCGCGACCAAGAATTGGAGCACGAACTGCTGCTCGAGGACGAGGAACCGCCTTCTACTCTCCTGGAAACACTTCTTCCGGGCGGTTGTCGGGGAGGCGTCTCCTGGTTTGTCGCAGCACATTCAGCAGGTGCTTGGTCCGGTTTTCGCGCACCCGGACGCGAGGTGCTCGTCGGGGCACTCACATCACAAGTAGCTCGTGTAACAGCAGCGGCGGACCCGTACAAGATTTGCGTCGCACTCGTCGTCGCCGCAGCAGCTGCTGCTGCGCCCGATCTAGAACGATCCACGAGGCTGCGCAGGCGCGCCACGTTGCGCCCGCGCAGGGCCGCCTGGCAGCCAGAACTGGTGGCCGAACAACTCATCGCAGAACCGCGGTCGTTGTATTTGTCAACATTGTTTTGTTGCGAACGGAGGTACTCAGAGCGCGTGGTGAGTTGTGCGAGTGGCGGAAACTAAAACGTGCGCTGGCGCTGTCATAGGTACATTTAGCGTCGCAGGAGTACTGCAAGATATCTCATATTGCTCTGAGTTTTTACACTGCGGTGTTATCGGTAGACGACTGTGCGACCGTGTCACGAGGAATAAAGGAAAAATCAGGTGCAGATCCACAGCGCAGTACGACCAGCGTCGAAGATGTACTTTATATAGCGTACGATGAAGCAAGAACGTTCCGCACGTGTCAAAAAAAAAGGATCACAAATTCACGAGTGATCCACACGATGCACTTGCACTTCCACTTGCACGCGAACACCCACCGCCGTATAGTAATTTCTACCCACCGTTACAATATGCAGTCGCCTGCACGGATGACTTACTCGTACTTGTACCGCCACTGTGTACATACAGATTGTAAAAAAAGCACCTCTATCTAGGTTCGTGTCCGTCAGCGTGCGCGTTATGTGGTCTTAATTCCTGTTTTGGTGATCGATGCAAAACATGTTGATGATGGATGGATCGCGAGCGACGGATCGATGTTCGCTGCTGAATTTCACGACGACCTGCCCTCGTCACGACCGTCCTTCCTCTTCGCGTAAATATAGTAATTCATTGATAGGAGCCACTGCAACCAAAGCCTTCTCAACACCTCCTCAGCACTTCTCGAACGTGAAGCCGCACTTGTACCAGATGAGCAGAAAGACCAGCAGAAAGATGAGAAAGGCCAGCTTCGCCGCGATCCTGCAGTTTCTCCACCACATGATTCTCCGCAGCTCCGCCGCCTCTCTCCGGAAAACCACCGCTCCCTCCGCCATGGTTTCGGTTTTTTCGACGAGCAAATCGATCTTCTCGCCACGGAGCAGAATCTTCTCGATGTTGTCCACCATGACGTTCTGGACCTCCTCTATCTCCCCGCGAACCCGCCGAATCGCCACTATGGACGACGGGGGGGCTGCTAAGTGCTCCACCGCAGAGCAAGCAGCTCCGACCATTTAATTGACCTGCGAATATGAACCAGGGCCCGGGCAGTATCCCGCAGGATCTCATAATCGTACTTCGATTTTGCCGTATGTAAGCGAGGAACTACTTCTAAACAAGCGAACACCTAAAGCCCAACAAGCGCGGCCCTGGCGACAAGAGCGGGCATCGCTTCCAAAACGGTGTACAAAGGCGCTACCCTCCAGGCGTGCAGGCTGACCTGTACAAATCAACTCGCTGATTTGTACCAGTCAGCCTGTACGCGGCTTTCGCCACATTCCGGGCCTGTATGAATGCGCTGGCCCCATCAATCGCACAGATTCCGGACTGGTGTTCGGGCGAGCGGCAGCGGTGAACCTGGCACGGTAGATAGCCCGGGAGAGCGGCAGCGGTGAAGCCACTAATCGGCTCTGCCTGGCTCAGGGAGAAACTCGCCTCTTCGCTGGTGCCACACCCACGAGGAGGCGAGCCCCCATGCGATAGAAGTGTGGGACACAAAAGAGGGGCGGATCTTTTACGCAAATACGAACTCTTCGTGGAGAAAAAAATCTAGGGCCAAAAAAGCCGCCGCGTGTCTATTAGCAGGAGCTACTTTCTTATGACCTCTTAGCAGCGAAAGCAATTCCCGTCATAACGTCCGCATCGGTTGAGTTGTAGTAGGTCAGCAACCGCGTCAACTCGATCTCGAAGTTGCTCTGCAGGGACTGCGGGAAAGCACGGCTGCCGCGGTTCAGGAACAATGGCGAAAACCTAAAATTTTTAGAATTGAAAAAAGTTGCAATCTGATATAGTTTATTGAACCTGAAGCGATGAAGGAAGAGGAGAGGCGACGAGCGTCCGTGGACTGACAGTTAAAGGCGACGAGCGTCCGTGGACGAACACGGAGATAGTGGAGCCGCGACGGAAGAAGAAAATCTGCGGGGGATTATTTTATCTTTGGGATGCGGGGATCCGGGAGGGTCCGCACGCGGAATGGACGAGGACTGTGACGCAGGAGATGATCCGGGCCCAGAGCAATGATCCGGGCCGAGCGTTATAGGCGACGAGCGTCCGTGGACCGTGTCAGTCCACGAACGCTCGTCGCCTACCGGATGGTGGTAACGTCTTCGGCACCTCTTCGGCTCCTGCGGGGTATACCGCTGGGCCCGGATCATCTGGGCCCGGAACATCTGCGGATCATCTGGGTCCCTCTCCTGGTCCATTCCGCCTCTGGACCCTCCGGGATCCCCAAATCCCCGGAGTAAGGTAATCTCCCGCAGATTTGCTTCACCCGTCGAGAGTCCGCTGTCCCCGTATTATACCAAGTAACCATTTTCTCTGCTAATAAGTACTTGTCCCTGAACTCTCTCCGCAGCTGGTCCAGGAACGTGAAGGGGATCCTCCGCCCCGCCTCCCGCTCGGCCAGGCAGAGGAAGCAGAGCTTTGTTTCCACCTCCACGACGAAATGGAACAGCCACTGGTCGTACAAATACGAAAGCCGCTTCACGCTTGGTGCTGCGGTTGATGACGACGTGGCCCCGCCGCCCCCGCTCGAAGTCGATGCCCCGGAGAATACAACCTCCGCATTCGAAAACACCTTAGTGAGAAGGGACTGCGTGATGACCTGAAAATTGCCGCTGGCCACACTGCACTCGCACAAAACCGCCTCGCCGCGCGATACCAGCGCGTACGGAATAAACATTTGGCCTTGGCTTGATGAGGAAGAAGATGATGGTGGAGCTATTTATTAGCCGTATGAACAAGTGGGACCACTGCTATTTTGAAACGCATATTTCTTCAAAGATAGGTGATCCAGCGTAAAAAAATACAAGAATAATGAGCAACTTGAGAAATCCTGCGTCTTTTGGCCAACGTGAAATCATTTTCCGTGTCGCTCAGCTATTGCGCTCGCCGCCATTTTTGCCCCTCACTGATTCTTACGATAGCATAGAAAGTGGCGCGCCGCATGCCGTAGACTGGAATTGGATTTCGCAGTTCGTAGTTCCGTCGTTGATGCCATCGCTGCGTCCGGTACCGGTATTCTTCAAATTCGTTATGTACAGTGTATGAATGTCCGTTGTGTCGAGCACCAATCCGCTGTGTAAGAGCTGCAAAACTTGATTCTATGCTGTTCTGCATCCGCTAGATACAACAGGTCTGACTGCTTCGATCCTCTATCTTTTTCGTCACAGAATCTTTTCGTAGCACCGTAGCGTCACACATCTCATGATGAACAAAGCAAGTAGACTTCCTATGTGTTGATAGCTATGTTTGCCGTCGGTAGCCGGCAGCCAAAAACCTGTCAGCCTAAAAACCATGTGCCGATCGATAGTCAGAAGTTGTAATAGCCTACTTTATCTAATCACCGTCGATGACGATAACCCCGCCATAGTGAGCAATTGCGTCTTTCGCTGATAGATGAGCATGAGATGATGAGTAGAACGACGAAATTAATCGATCCCCCTACATTGCGTACACACGCTGGAAACTCGGCGCGTTCGGCTGGTTGGTGCGCCGCGACCGCGCCGCCGGCACGTCCCGGTCGCCCATTTCGTACCTGCAGAAGGAATTGAGTCGATCAAACTCATCTTAAAGATCAATCGTTTCTTTCGATCGGCATACTTATTTTTGGTTCTTTTGCAGAAAAGTACCTTGCCGGGTGTTGCCGGCTCCGCTTGTTCATGGAGCTGAGGGGGCCCGCGGCTGTCCGATTCACCGACGACCGTTCCTGTTCGCGCCCCGGCTGAAAAAACGGACCCGACACCGTCTTGGAATACCTGAAGTCGGTGGATTCATTGTTCCTATCTTTCTTCAACAAGTAGAGGGTCTGCGACGCAAGGCCAACCCAGAACCGAGTACGAGTAGCGGTCGCGCCGGGGTACTAGTACGAGGCTTCCAAGGAGCCAGAAAGGGGTCCAAGTTCCAATAGAGGGCGCGAGCAAGAGAGAGGGGGGGACAGAGGGGAAAGGCAGTCTCATACGATGTTGCAGTATGTGGCGGCCCCTCTTGCGGCAGCTGAAAGAACGGGCCCGACACCCCACCGTCTTCGAAGGGTGGATTTTCTAGCAATTACATAAATAAAGCGTCAAAGTAAGTACTTACTCTCCAGTACCTTATCTTCGTGTCTGTGACATTAGGGTCGTTTTTCACATCCAAGAAGTTTGCGCCGCGGTCGACGAAGTCGTTTTTGTTGTCTCGTATTTGGTCGAACCTTCCGACCGTCGCGTCGTACACGTCCGGGCGGTAGGGGTTGCCCTTTCCGTGCCCGTCCCGGAAAAAGCCGCCGCTGTGCGACGAACTCATCTTCAGCTTCGCTCCTCCCCCGCCTGTCGGGTTCCCTGATGAAGATGATCCTGCTTGTTTCTGCGGAGAAGTCTGGCCGCCCATCGTGGCCGGCCGCCGGGAACCGGAACTGTGGGGCGTCCCATTGCCGTGATGAAAACACGCCCGGTGAATAACCACAGCTACTAGTAGCTATACGTATAGATACAACCGTCAACCACCCAGCTAGTGGGAAATCTAAATATCGCAGTCTAGGTCTCCCTGTTTGCGCCTGCGCGCCAAGAAGCAAGACTTTTTCCGTATCCCTGCACCTGCTCGCTTCAGCTACCTCGCTAACCTCCGCGTCCGAACCAACCCCGGGTCTCGTCGCGGAAAACGAAAAAGTAATACGGCCAATCGTGACTAGATGATGATGATCCAAGTAGAATTTTGAATGAATTTAGTAGCTGCGGAGGTTTTTCTTTTTCGGTTCCTATTCGTTGTTCATCTGCTCCATGGTGCGGGGTCTCAGAGACACCCACGGACCTGGCTGGAACCTGCCGTCGTGTGGGTACGAGTGGTTCAGAAGGAGCGAGCCTGGTTTTGCGAAGCGCGACTCCTGCACTCCCCCGTCGTGCAGGTTACGGCTGTCCGAGTTGAAGAGCCCCTCTTTGTAGAAGGCCTCGTTGTACGTCGATTTGTCGTACCCCAGGTTGTTCACCGACACCGAGCGCGTTCTTCGGTCCCCTCTCCCGCCCCTGCTGGTTTTGTTCCACAAGTCCTGCTCCTTGTGCTTCCGGGACAGCATGTAGTCGGCGAGGCCCTGGGGTTGGGGGGCGTTCTCGAACATCGCGGTTTGCTTCAGCAAGTGCCGGTTATCCGCCTGCTCCGACTCAGAGACGTGCGGCACGTACGTGAAACTCGCCGACGGAAAGTAGCACTGCAGAATAGTGTATTGGAAATTCAAATTTCAATTTGTCAACCCCGATATAAACATAGTCAACATAGGCGCAACCGCAAGAACATGTCTTTGTTGGGCTACCTGCACGTTTCCGACGGGCTTTTGGACGTTGTAGTGGTAGCTACCCTGCCCCGCGGCGGACGAGTGAATGTGCGACATGATGTGCCACGTCTTTGCAAACTTGTCCTTGACCTCCGTCTGCGCGTTCCTGTTTTTGAGTCCAATTTGGTTTTGGATATCATTGTTTTGCGATTGTAGCTCCGGTTCTCACTGAATACAACCGGTTAAAGAGGAACTACGAGATAGCGAGGATCTAAATGCAACGGTCGACTGAACGCGTTATTTTCAGAACTGACGCGAAGGAGGTACTTGTAGGTGTATTTTCTTTTCGGGTCTTCCACCCGCATGGCATGGTAGAGGTGGTCCCATTGCTCGCGATTGAGGCCCTCGCGCCACACCTTGTCGTGCTGGTTGGGCACGGAGGCCTGCAGCTTGAAGTTCGCCAAACCCACCCGCGACATCTTGATGCAGAAGCAGATCTATTTCTATCGGGCTATCATTGTTGCTAAAAGTGCTATAGTGAGTATCTATAATATCCTCGTCCCCGTGACAAAAAAACTTTTGCTAGAGAATCGGTTTGCATCGGAGGTGAGCATCAGCGTCACTATGGGTGTACTGCTGGACGGAAAAGTCTGGCGGCTGCAGTGCTCTTGAAATAGACGAAAACGGAAAGTGGTCATCATCAGCATCTGTCAATACGGAAGCTCAGCAGATCCCCTTTGGTTGCTCCCAAGATGATCTGACCCCCTTTTGTTGCTCCCGTTTTTCCATCACAGACCAACGATCTTCTAGCACAGCTCCCGAACGGTGCCAAACACGCATGCACGAGGCAACAACAGTAGTGTGGACGCAGAGTTGCACAAGGAACAGGCCCAGAACAAGAAGCTTCGGCTGTCCCTGTCCCCAGGTCCAGCAGCACGCAGGCGCGCTAGCTGCTGGTGCTAGCCGTCATCTTTCGTCTTTTTTATACTTCGGATCGAATCCTTTTCCCTGAAAATCAAAATTGGCAATACTTTCAATACTGTGAGTGGACAGCTATGTCGAGTCCGTTCGTGCGCCTGCTCCGGCGAAACAAAAGTAATATACAGTTTCATGGATGCTGAATCTTAGGTTTCCAATTGAAGTATTGTACAGTTTGAAAAGTGATGTTAAAGTGTATGTCATATAACTTCCTTCCAGTCCTACTGAGATTGGTAGAAGTGGTGCCATGTTTGTTTTAAATTGGCTGTTGCCTACGATGAAAATCTCCGCTCCTCGAGTAGAATTAGCCTGCCGTCGGCACGACAGCCGCTGGCCGCAACGCAACCCCCCACGCCGTCAGCAGCTTGATCGGTTCTCGCAGGATTCCTCTTCGGTCCATGCTTACTCCCTCTCGAGATTCCACCGCCGAATAATTTCCACTTGTCGGAACAGCTTATGCCCGTTTGTTCTAGTGATGACGTCTAAATTAACTCGTATACCTGAACAAGCCCCTGCTTAAATATATGGTTTAATACTCGATTACAGATTTCTTGATCTACGCGTCCGGATCTACTCGTTCCCTCGGCAATTCTTCTAGTTCTGTTGCTTCGGCGGCGTGGTCACGCGCGAAACCTCCCCGCTATCGGACCAGTACGGCAGCTGCGGCACGGACTTCGCACCTGTTGGTGGTGCGTCATTGTATTATCTCGAGAGTATCTAAGATAATCGGTACCGGATTATGAAGATTTCGATTTGGCAAGCATCGATCGGATATAAGTAAGTACTTCTAGCTACATTATATCATTCTATCGGGAAGATTTTCGTTACCTGGTACGCGGAAGGTTCCGTAGCGTTTTCTGGCTTCGTTGGGGGCGAATTTGGTCCTCGTGATGGGTCCGGCGCCCTCGCGAAAGCGGTCCCACTTCTCGTCCCGAGCGCGGGTCTCGAACATCTTGCCTCCCCTCGTGTTCTCCATGTAGCGCAGGCGGCGGAAGGAGAGATCCCGACTCCCGTTCGCAATGTTGTCCATTGGCGCTTTGAACACCGGGGGACCACTCTGCAGCATCGTCTGATAGATTAATTTCGAGAAAAAATATAGAGGCCATAGCTCTTTTCTCTGTCATCCGATGTTCTCATTTCTCTATGTGTTCTCGGGTGACAGACATCTAGTTTTTCGGTTTGTTTCTGGGGTTGCTGTAGTATAGTGCCCCGAAAACCGTATACGACCGCGTCGACCCATGCCTTTATGGTGGTAAAAAGCATGGTAGGTATAGCGGGCTTTGAACGCCGGGGCTTTGAACACCTAGCGCTTGGAACAGCGGTGGACCGCTCTGCGGCATAATTCCGAAATTTTATATATAGACGAGCACCGGAAAAAATCGAAGAAAGTACAAGCAACATGTACCGAGTTTCCTTCGACCTCCCGCATTCGTTCCGGGAAGGCGGTCCGCTGCTGGCAGTGGTGGTTGTCGATGGTCATGCCCCATTTCGCCTTCTCGCTGCCTCGCGGCGACCGCGGCATCGTGTCCGCATCGCGCTGCGACACCGCGCAGTCGGGAAGCTTGTACCTAGTGTATCCGATGTTCTTGAGTCAAAAACAATATTAAAAATTCGATCATTCGTCGTTTCATTCGATCATAGACAAAACCTCCGAAGATTTTCTTATCAGTACAGGAAGTCTGCGTGTTTGTATCTGGGGAACCGGGACTCGACGAAGTTGTCCTTCACGTTCAGTCGGCGGAAGAACTCGTAGTCGCAGAAGTTCTTCGAGTGCAGACAGGGTCGTCGGAACTCGTAGCCGTCGCTCTCCACGGCGTCCAAAAACTTGTTCAGCAGAAAAGGCTCTCTGTGCGGAGGCAGCGACATCTTTTTCTTTTGTAGTCTGCTATAGAACTGGTGCTAGTGAAGCCCTCTACTGTAGTTTCTACTGTAGTAGTTCCTGCCGGCTCCCTCAACCGAGAAGTTCTTAAGGCCCCTGGAGGTAGACACGGATGTCCTCCCTGGTATACTGCAAACCGATCCAGAGTAATTGCCCGGACGAACGAGAACGCGAAAAAAACCTGTGTGGCTGCGGATCGTGATTGACTCGTGCTGTCCGTTGTGGTGCTGCTCTATCGGTTTTGCAAAATGGTGTGACCTACTCCTACGGAAGTACGTGGAGGAAAAAATAAACAGTCGCAGTGAGTCTGCACTAAAAAACCCAGTGACCGCAACATAGGAGGATTAGCCGGGGGTGTTTCAAACTTTCAAACCCAAAGCGCAAAATGAAGCCCAGAAACGGAAAATTCCGGTTCCCACTCTCAAAACCAAACGGAAATGCAAAAGTCACACTCCTCAGCAAACGGAAAGCAAAACTGCAAGCTGACATAGAGGCATTCTCGAGTGCTTTTCACTGCAAAAAAAGAGCGACGCACGAACTCCACAAAACAAAGGAAAAGCCCATCTGACTCGCCGTCATGAGGTGCGGCGGAGAGCCACGAGTTGGTACAACAAGATCTTCTCTTGCAAACCAGCTTTGGCCGGCGTCGTGCCTCAGAATTCATCATTGCGCTTGGAGTAGCGGTCGGCATTCACATATCACGAAAGCAGTATGGTACACGCTCCGTTCTGAGAAGAAATCAGCTCAACGGCACTGTCTGCGCCGGCCAGTCTAAATTATGAAAACGAGCCGGGTGACTACTTGATGATGTTAATCCTGCGGCGCTAAACGCCTAGGATTTCCCGTTCTTCTTCCTTCCTTCATTGCGCCGCTGCTGCTGGATTGTCAGAGGCATTACAGGCCTTTCGCGCTCCATTTCTATCGGTTTTCTCGTCACCACCTCCCGCTCCCGGGTGACTACTTACTTTAAAAACCTTTTATTTTCTGTGCAAGCTATTCAGGCGAGAAAAACGAAACGTCGTTCACGAAAATTCCTACTTTACTGTACAATTACTATTAGCCTTTCATAAAATTTCGCCAGCTGTCCTGCGTGGTCGTGAAGGATTCGCAAGTTCGCGCGCCTGCCATTTTCATCAAGAGCAGGACATTATAGCAAACCACGCCGCTCTCCCACCTCATCATGCGCCCCTTTCCCCCAACCTCCGCAGTTTTTCCCGCACTGCCGGCGCCGCTTCAGCGCTTTCCGTTACGTCCCCCGCCGCGATACTGTCGTCGCCCCCCGCATTACCGCCCCGGCCGCTTCTTCCCGCGGAAAGTACCAAAACCGTTTGCATCACGAGCGAGAGACAAGTGAATAGCGTGACAAGTCCGGTGACGTCGCCTCCGTAAAACACCACCATCTGCAGCAGCGCCAGCTTGCCCACCTGCCCCAGACCCATCCAGCGCCGCGCTCTCCAGTCTCGCGGCGTGAACCACGTGTGCCGCAGTAGAAATCCGCCTGCAGAAAAATCTTCCCCGCTGCCCTCCGTCAGTTCATCGTCCTCTTCATCTTTCTCTTCGATTACAAAGTCTGCTTCTTCCTCTTCGACGGTTTTTTCTTCGACCCCGACGGGTTTTGCCACGACCTGCCGGCGGTGGCCCCAGTCCAAGTCCGGCGTGTTCAGGTATTCGACGGTTTTCGTGATGAGCGCGCCGAACGGAAACAGCAGAAACAGCCCCGACAGCGCCTTCCCAGTTGCCTCCTGCATCTCCTGGAGATACTGCTTCCACGCCGCTTTCTGCTCCCTCCCACAAAACCCCATGCTCAGCGCGTAGGCCCTGCAGCGCTCGTTGAGGCAGAAGCAGTTTCGGACGGTTTCGTCCCACACGCCGGCGACAGCTAACGGTCCCGCAGCGACCTGGCCGCGGCGATTCCGCAAACCAGAGACTGGGTCGAGCCCGGTGCGGAGCGTGGAGGCGATGGTGGCCGGGCGGGGGGTCAACATAGAGGCGGTTCTTATCGTCGTCGTCGGAGTAGACCCTTTTTCAGCGCCTTCCGCCGACAAGTCTCCTGGCTCCGTACCCGATCCGCCCGCGGAGGGTGAGACCGAGGCGCTGCGGCCGACGAAGTACGCCCGCCACCCCCGAGTTTCTCTCGCGCCCTCTCGATAGATCGCGTCCACGAGTTTTTGCGAGAGCCAGCACAGCGGCCCCTGCAGTAGGACGAACCCTGAAGCCAAACTCAACACCGCGAGCAGCATGAAGGCGACCGACAGCGTCGCCGAGAGCAGCATCTCGGTGGTGGAAAGTCCCGTCACCATCGCCGTGTCCTCATTTTGCAAGTTTCCGTCCAGCTCCGGAAACGCGTTCCCGAGCTCGTCGCAGGCGGTTCCGGGCTGGCTCACCGGGTCGGTGGGGTCCACCTCGTACCCCTGGATCAGGAGCACGAAGAGGTAGCACGTGTACTGGTTCGCCATGATCAGCGTTACCTGCAGCGCGAGGAAGATGCCCGCCGAAATCCCCTTGAACACGGCCGGCAGCGCCTTCAGGATCCCCCCCGCCGCGCACGCCTTGACCGACACCCAGGAACAGGCCCCTGGGGCAAAAACGTCGTCGTTTTGGTCCATGTCCCCCGCGCTTTTGGCCCGGCACGCGGCAAACCTTAAATTCCGCTCCGTGATCAACAGCTTCGCCCGGCCGCCGACGAGCAGGCCCAACCAGTCGCCGCCGATCACCTGGCACAGGAGGAACGTCGAGCCGGTGAGGATCCCCGCCGCGAAAAGCACGATCGCGAGCGTGCAGTTGCTTCGCGTGCCCATCACGTCCCCCACCGAAAGGTTCACCTCGGTGAACAGAAAGTCGAAGTGCGAAAACAGCTCTTGTACGAGAAAACCAATCACGGGAACGACGGATTGCTGTAAAGCGGAGAACAGCTGGGCGAACTTCGCGGAGACGGAGAAGTCGTGAAAGATGACCAGGTCGAGGTCCAAGTCGGACAGCTCCAGCGTGGTCTGGATCGAGACGATGGAGGCGACGAGCAGCAGCGCGTCGGCGCAGAACTTGAACAAGTCCACGACCGTGAGTGCAAGGATGGAGGGGACGTAGAAAACGAGGAAACGGAGACACTGGCGGAAAAGCAGTGCCGGGCTGCGGCAGGAGAACGCCAAGGCCGGCGGCCGCAGACTCGTGAACGAGGAGAGAACCGACGCGAAAGCCGATACCTCGTCCTGGATCGCGGCGCCGAGTGCGTTTCCGAGGGCTGCGAGCGAATCCGGAAACAGTATGGTAAGCTCCACTTCGCCGAAGATTTCCTGACAGAGGGCGGCTGTTTCCTCCTTCGCGCCGACGAGATTATCCTTTTGCTTCTGGAGGAGGTGCAGGGCTGAGCCCGTTTGGGCGACGATCTGCAGGGTCTGGGCGCGGAGCTCGACCGAGATCTGCGCGTGCAGGTGTTCTGCGGTCGCTGCATGTGCAGGAGCGTCCTTGAACTGCGCGCCCAGGTTTGTGAAGGACTCGGCTAAACCCGAGAGCTGGTTGTTTTCTAACTCCGCCATGTCCTCCACCTGGGCGCCTAGATGCGTCTCCACCCCGATAACATGCGCCAAGATGCGCTCGAGCTTCCCGACGGCTCGGCACAGCGGCTGCAGCATGCGCCCCCGCATCGACGTCACGTCGTCTTCGGCGGTAACGTCCTCGGCTACTTGTGCGTCTTCAAGACGACCAAATCCCGCTGTCTCCATGGCCGCCGCGAGCTCCCCGCAAAACAAAAGTTCGAGCTCCTGTGTCTTTTTTGCGATGCGCGCGTCGATGTGGAGTGCGGCAGCGGTGTGTTGCTGCGAAAACTTCGTCGGCACGAGTGTGCCTCCTTCCGCGGGGGGGATGGTGTTCCGCGCTTCTTGAAGAAGGCTTTCCTTCTGACGCTGCAGCGTTTCGAGGAGGAGACGTGCCTCATGCACAAGCGCCTCCATCTCGTCTGCCTTTTCGATGCCTCGCTCGAGCGCGCCCCGGAAGGGCGCGGCGACACGCGATTCCGATTTATCATTTGCGCCAGCGTTGTCCATGTCCGACGGCTCCTTCGCAGCCTCCACCGCCTCCTCCAGTTTTTCCACTTCGGCAACGAAAACCTGCGCTTTCGCGAGCCAGCCGCGCACACTCAGCAGTCCCGCGGACACTTTCTGCAGTGTTCCCAAAACCTCTTCCTCCACTTTGTCCCGCACCATCTCCGCTGCCTCCTCGACAGCCGCGTGTGCGTCAGCCACTACTTCTTGCCTCCGCTCGGCGATTTTCTCTTCCATCCTTTGCAAAAGGCCGTGCACACTCGCCTTGCCCTTGAGCTCGGCCACGATTTCCTCGCCCCTTCCCACCACTTTCCCGACCAACCGACCGCAGCACAGCCGCAGCGCGGAGTTTTTGCCGGCCACGTTCTTCGAATCCCACGACCCTAGCTTCTCCGCAGCCCCGATCGCCGCCTTCAGTTTGTCCCGCACAGCGCCCAACTTCGCCACCACAAACTCCAGGCCCCCCCTCAAAACCCGCCATCGCGCGAGAAACGCCGTGTCTAGCTTCGTCCGCTGTTTTTCGGAGAAGCGCCTCGCCTGCGTCAACAGCCTCTGAATCTCGGGAAGCACTTCCGTTTCGTACACATCACGCGCTTCTTTCGACACGCGCGCGGCGTCCGTCAAGAATTCCTTCACGACCGCGCAGCCCAAGACTTTCTTCCGCAGCTTCTCCTCGCATTTCCCGATCGCCCTCTGCAGAACGCCGTCTTCCGCCAGTGCATGCTCCTGCAGCCGCAAAACCGTCGCGCCGACACCCCCGGTGAAACCGCGTCGCAGCCACTCAGAGAAATCCGTGACTCCCGGCAGTTCCGCCAGCCAGTCCATCAGCTCGGGCAGAAGCTCCTCCGCCTCCTGGAAATTCTCGAGCACGTCCCTGTTTTCCGCCCCGAGCCTTTCTGCGTTTTTCTCGAAGTCCGCGATCGCCGACTGCCCGAGCTGGCAGGCCCTGTTCGCCACGCTCAGCGCCACGAACATCAGGAACAGCATCCCCACTGCCACCGCGGCGAAAAACCCAAAACCCACGGCGCTGAAGCCCACGAAATACCCTCCAAAGTACACCGTCAGGCCCAGCAGCATGCCCCGAAACACCCGCGCCCCGCCGCGCCAGACGTGGTCGGTCACAAAGGCCAGGAACAAAGTGACCGGATTTTTTCGCAACTGGAATCTTGTGTTCGCCCCGACCTGGGGGATGGACGCGGAGAGGAGTTTGAAGACGCGACACGCCGCGAAGAACACCACCGTTTGGCCCAGCGGCGCGAGGAGGAAGACGATCACCCACTCGCGGTTGTTCAGAAACTTGCGGTTGCCCATTTTGGACTGAATGTGCTTGTACATCAGAAACATGGCGGCGAGCCCGAACCCCACGCTGAAAGTGTTCGACAAAATCGCCGTAACCGCGCGGTAGACCGTAAACTTCTGCAGCCGCGCGGAGAAACGCGAGAACTGCGAGGTCAGCCTGGGAGCGGATTTTGCTTTTGGCTTGCGGATGAAGGGAAAACCGTCGAGCAGGAACACGGTAAGGGCCGTCGAAACCGCTCCGAGGACCTGCGCGCCAAATTGCCGACGGGAATCCTTCATGGGAAGCGCGACGACGAGCGAACCCTTGGAGGCTGTTGAAAAAGCGGTTTTTGTCGGAGGTGGGGGCTGCTTTTCGGTTATCGCGGCCATGTGCTCGCCTTCCGCGATCACGGCCTCGGCCTCGGACACGACGTCGAGGGACGGAGACCGCGAAACTGTCTGCTCGTCGACGGGCACGACCGCCTCATCCGCGTCGATACCCTCCAGTGCTTCGAGGACGTCGTAGTTGTCCAACGATTTGGAGTTCTGTCGCGACGTTTCTGCAGCGGTGGACGGCGGGCTCGCTTTTTTGGTAGTAAGAGCCGCGGTTTTCTGCGTCTCGCCGGCGAAGCACTCCTGTGAGCGCTGCACTTTCGATGCCTCAACTTTTTCACCAGTGATCTTTTCGTCGTCCACTTTGTCGACCGACGGTCTGGAGAGTGTTTTTTCCGAAAGTAGAGCTTTTGCTTTCATCGCCGCGTTCTGTTTCTTCCCTCGCCGCCAGGTGAAGAAGGCCAAAATCGCGCAGCCGACTAGGTTCACCACACAGAGAGACTGAATGACGAGCCGCCATGTCTCGTTGTCGTCGCTCCAGTCCACGTCCGAGAAGCCGCTGTCGGTCAGGATCTGCGAAGTGCGTCAAAATTTACAGCAGTACCAAACGCAAACTATCGCCAGCATCACCCTCTGCACCGAATCACACTACTACCTGTACATCTACGCTAGTACCAAATCACAGCACGTCGTACCAAACCCCACCATTACCTGCTGCCGACTGTCCTCTTCCCTCGTCCCGGTGAGTTGCGTCCTGCTGGTGATCCACGGGTGCCGGGTTTTCAGTTTGTCGTGCCACTTTTCGTACCACGGAACGAACACGTCGTTTTCCCATTCGTACCACTTTGAGCCAAACTCGTCGCTTTCGCGGCTCTCGCCCGGTCCCGGCGTCGGCGGCTGCGGCACGCTCGAGACAACCCGGTGGTGGTCCGCGATCTGCCTTTCCGATTGCTTGGCAAGAAAGTACCCCGCCAGACCGAGCGACAGCGCCTGCGCGTAGTGGTCGGGGTAGAAGTTGGAGTTATCCTTGTCGGGCGCAGAACCAGCAGTTGAACTACTTTTCAACCGTTTCACGAGCAGCGCGAGGTAGGCAGCGTTAACCGCGAGGATGAGCACGGAGAAGATCGGAATCCTCAGCAAAGAACTGTACTGGAACAGAGAGACCGCGAAGGGCTCGATGAAACGGTCCATGAAGTTGCTCTGGCGGTAGCAACAACTGTGGTACATGTGCTCGAAATCCCGCAACCGCAACACGCTCGTCGCAGTGCCGTACCTGGTCGAGATTGATTGATTGATTGTGTGCAAAAAGCTACGCGGGATCAGCTTTCGTATAGTTCGTTGAAGAAGTATGAGGTGAGTCCGTCGAGAAGAGGCAAGGAATTATACAGCATGCCCGGTTCCAAATCCAGCATGCGCATGGGCCCGCCGTCGTCCGCCATCGAGAGGTACCAAATCCCAAATTAGAGCGAGAAAAAACCCACTGCCGAAGATCTCACGCACATTAATTTTAACACTGAGCAGGCGGGGGCCTCGACAAGCCGCTATGACTGCTTGAAGATACAACACGCCAACTCGACCCATACCGGTAAAATACGAAGCAGCATACGAGTCACAAATGCAGGACCACACAGGACTCCCGTCTGACTGCCCGATTCCTCCAATCGACGAGCTGTCGGCGACGAACTACATCGGCCTTTCCCTCCTTCCGAAATGTTTCGCAAATATAATCACAATCGGTTTCAGAAAGTAGTTCTCTTCGCTTAACCAAAGTCCCCCCGCACCATCTGCCACTCGATGAGCTCGCCGAGCTTTTCCGTGTAGTTCCCCGCGAAGAAGTTGCGCAGGTCGTTGTTCTGGTCTTCCGCTTCCGGGAAGCGCACCCGGCGGAGGTTGTTCACCACTGGGTCGGGGACACCACCGTCCCCGCTTCTCTCCGCCCCGTTCTCCTCTAAAAATTTCCGCACCGCCTTCCCCGTGTAGCCACCCTGCGGGCCGCCGGAGACGATGGCCCGGTAGTACTGCTCCATCAGCTTTCGGCTCATCTTGTACCGCGTGTTCATAATCGACGACTCCGACAGCCCCGCGCGCTGCCGCATGGACAATCTCGACAGGTCGAGCGTCTCCTGGAGAGTTTCCATTGGGCGTTCTTCTTCTACCTCCTCGACGCGTGCCGCGGAGGGTGCGGCCACGTCTCCCGTCCCCTGATCATCATTATCCCCGTCCTGCGACCACTCGTGGATCGTGATTTTGGTGCCGGTAGTGGTGGCGTTTGCGGTGGAAGTGTGCTGGAAGTTCCAATCGACTAGCGGATGCGGCTGGTTGCACATGTTGTCGCTCGGGAGGTTGGAGATGCGCTTCTGGTCGCGCCAGCTGCCGTAGAACTCTCCCCGATCCTCTCCGTCCGCCAGGTTGTGGCTCACAGAGTAGGTCTCGAGGAAGGACAGGTAGGGCTTGATGCTCACGTCCGCGAGCTTTTTCTTCGTCCAGCTCTTCGTCGTGGGTCCGGTTTGGGTAGCACCTTTCTGCAGCACTGGGTACACCCAGTCTTTCGCCGGACAGCAGTGGTCGGGCTGCGGAACGCCAAGCTTTTTCAGCCTTTTCACGAGGCGTTCGCAGCTGCGGTTTTTTTTACAGGCCGGGTTCGCGAGCGGGTCGAAATACCGCGTTGGAGCGATCAAAAGAATGCATTGCTACGGTAGCTGTTCTCCAGAATAGACGAACATCTATAATTCACCCAGCTCCGTATTCTAGTCCAGAATTATAAATATGGCTATTGGTCGCGTCAGATTCTGGTCCAGCACATGCCCACCTTCTTTCTTTCCTAATGTAATATGCTCCAGAAAATGTCTGTTCGATCAGGCGCGGGGGGGCAGCTTTGACCGTAATATGCGCTTGCATTGCAGCCAAAACATGCCCAAAAGAGGCCAAAAAAGAAAGTCGGCCGCTATGCGGAGGTGCGTCTGACAATGCATTTTTTTGCGAGCGGTAACTGCGGGAGAAAATCAAACAGGTCCACCGGCAAGCCGCTCAGTTTTGAGAACCCGACGCTGTCCCAGAAGCTGGTGCCTACCGTCTCCGCTTCCCCGTGCCCGCGCGGGTCGACGGAGGCGGCGTTTTGGGTTTCTGATGTTGATGTTCCTGCCGCGCTGGTTGCTCCTGCCGCGCTGCTACCCGCGGCAGAAGCCTCGGGCGCCGGGCTCCACGCGTTTGGCCCGAACGGGATGTCCTTCACGCGAACCCCCCCCTCCGCGCCTTTATACGCCACGGTAAAGTTTTTTTCCCCAGACGCCGCCCAGTCCTGCCAGAACGTGAGCCGTTTATCGAGGCAGTAGTCCATCGCGTAGTCCCTCGTCCAAACGGGCTCCACGTACTTTCCGCACCCCACGCTGATGCCCGCGTTGCCCTGCGGGGTGATTTCCGCGTCGAACGCGTCCACGTTCGGCTGGAGCTGGGGCGAGTATCCCGCTTCGCATTCCAGGCACTGGAACATGGTGTAGTTGCGCGCCTCCCGCACCGCGCTGCCGTCGCGCAGGGTGTCCGGGTCCGCGGTGGCGTAGTCCTCCACGCTCCGGTACTGCCACGGCCGGCGCCACCAACTGTCGGAGGTGTTTTCGGGAAAGCTCAACCGCTTGCACGATTTGCACCCGGGCGACGCGTGCTTGCAAAACTCGCACTGAATACCGAGGTGCAGGTCGTCGCTGTCGGGGTTGTCCAGAGGGTAGGTGAGGTTGTACTCGCTGTGCCTGCCCCGGAGATAGCCCCAGAGCCCGGTCTTGAACCGGAGCTCGGCGTGGTACTTGGCCGAGCCGAAGCAGTGCCGCCGGCATTGCGACGTGATCGGGGGAACGCGGAACAGGAGGGCTTTGCCGTCATCAGATCCTGCATCATTTTCGCTGCTTGCTGGTCGCAGCAAGCCGTCCGCCGCTCTGTTCGCGGTCAACGCCACCAACCGCTCGTCCCCCAGCGAGTAAATGCGGTTCGTGGGCGAAGTCAACCCGCCATACGCGGAGGACTGACGTCCCAGCTGGCACGCCGCGCACGACAGCTGCTCGCACGGCTCGCACCGGTTCAGGCGGTGGTAGTCCACCCCGTCCTTGGGCCCGTAGTCGAAGCTCGCCGCGAAGCCCGGGTCGTTCTGGTAGTTTTCCGCAGCTGAGTACGGAAGGTGTATGAGCGGACCAGTTGGTGAGTAGGCAAGTGGTAAATAATACATTTTCCGCCCTCATGTGCCGCGCCCCCCTCAGCGGGGGCAGAGACGACACCGAACGCGAAGTGGTACTATATCTCGGCGCCATTTTTTTTTTCGGGGCTCTTCGGGGTGTCGTTTGGCTGGTGTATAATCTTGGGCAGGGGAGGTTCGCGAAAAGGGATAGAGCGGTAGCTCTCATCCGCCTGATCGGCAGCCCTTTACACAAAAGCAGCCGAGAGCGGACAACAGATCACCACTCTAGGCGGCCCGTTTCGCTCTGCATGATGCAGGCTGCCCTGCTACATAAGTACTTCCTGCGCCCTTATCACTAGTGGCGTCCGATGACATTCCTGGCCCTCGCGGTGGCTCAGTTGAGGGGGTCGCCTAAAGCCCCCACAATGGGGCATCTCTGAAATCGCGCCGGGCGGTTCGGAGCGCCGTAACGCACTCGCCACCCAAGTCGTGGGGACCCACACACGCAGTACTTATACCAGTTGGCCACTTACCAGCTGCTGGACCCAGCGTCATAATGTTTGTAAAACCCCGCTTCGGGTCGACGGGAATGCCCGCAAAACCCGTATCCGTCCAGCCGTCCCAGTAGTCCTTCTTCCAAAACAAAAAATACTCCGCGTCGCACTGCCGGCACTCGAGCGCATTCAGCCAATCGCCACCCGAGCTGGGTCGGCGCCCGGTGCCTGCGTCGTAGACGAAGGGGCCGGAAGAACCCACTCCGCACCGCGAACACAAATCCCCCTCCGCGCAGCCGAGCTTCTCCCAGTCCACAGTAAGATCCAGACAGTGCTCTATCCGCCGCCCGCAGATCGAACCGGTCGATTGGTCTACGACGGCCACCGGTTCTTGGGGACCGACATCCACGCGTCCGACATCCGATGTTGTTGAGGTGGTGACAGTTGAGGTGGTGATCTTTTGACAGCGTTTCCGGTCGTACTTGTCCTTGCTCGGATCGATCTCGTATCCGCTCGCGCACTCGCCGCAAAAGTAAAGATCCCAGGCGAGTTGCCCGCATTGCATGGACAAATTCGGCGACATCCTCGCAGGCTGCCGCCCCGTGTCGTACCACCACCGGAAGATCGGCGTCTCGTACTCTGTTTGAACGATTTTTAAGATCGAGGTCCGAAGACGAACCAAATGAAACAAAGTATTAACCTATAGGTAAATCAATACAATACTGTACTCAGTCTGTCCTTCCAGTATTCTTCGTGCCTCCGCAGTTGGTCTGGGTGTTGATTTTGGTTTTGCAAAGCGTGGTCCCGCTGTTCTAGGTAGTTTTGCAAAGTGTAGTCCACGCCGTCGTCCTGCGTGTAGATCCAGTTCTTCCGGAACGCGTTTCTCCTCCCTTGCCCGTCCCACGCCCCCGTCTCCGGATCGAAGTACTCGTTCGCCACCGCCACGTTCCACTTGCGCCTTTCCTCCGCCGGTTCCCCCGGCAGGTTCCGGTTCGGGTCCAGAAACAGCGGCTTCTTCGTCCACGCCTCCGTCTTCTCGATATCCCAGGTGAGCCGCTTGCAGCCGGGGAAGTGGGTCACTTGCTTCGGCACGCGGCAGCTGCCCCCGGGGAGAATTCCGAACACCCGTTTCCGGCCGGGGGCTCCGTTCAAAAACGCGTGGAAGTCCTCCTGCCAGTGGATCTCCGGGTCGTACACACTCCCGTCGGCTTCGTTCGCCATCTTCCACTGCCTTCCGTTGAAGCCGTCGTAGCAGCGCCGGACCGCGTAACTCCGGTTCTCGCTGCCGATCTCCAACCCCGGGATGATCTGGGTAGTGGTAGCACCACTATCAAGATTCACATTCAGTTCCGCCCATTCGGGAACGCCCGTAGCACCGAAGCGATCGGTCTCGCCGAAGTTGCGGCAGCCAAGAACGTCGGCGGGGTCGGAAATCAAGTCTGTGATGATACGCGAGCGGCAGACGCCGTCGTCATAGAGAACAAAGTCGGGGGGGTGCCCGAGCCGCGCACACGTGCCGTTTTGCTGCGCCCGGACAAAGAAAAGACTGCCGAGGGCAACCGCCAACGACGACATATGTGCCGCCGCCGGCATCGATTGAGCCTGTAGATACTGCTGATGGGTATCCGAGGGTTTTTTCCGGTGCTGGTTTTACACTTTACGTTTACTGCAGGCAGAGCCCTGCGTTCTAGTGCTGATTATTTAAGCCAGTATTTGAGCCAGTAAATCGAAGTGGGTCGGTGGTGCGGTGGCGTCAGCTGGCGCTGGTGTCGATGCTCATATACGTCCGAAAAATCGCGGGAGTGGGTGCACCTTCCGGCGCAGCGTGGGCACTCGAGAATTGGCTCCAAAGGGGTATTCCTATTGCAGAAGATAGGAAGCGTGGAAGCTGAAACGAAGAAAGGACGCGCAAGACGGCAAGAGACGCCACAGATGAAAACTACCCACTGTCCCCATCAACAATATTGATAGGACATCAAAAGCACACAACATCTCCAACGACGGCAGACAGAGAACGCAACGCTCTTTTCTTGCCAGAACAGAACCCGCGGCAAGAAGCGTTTCTTCAAATCGTTTGCGAAAGCCTCCGATGCGACGTCAGCCAATGGTAGTTTCTTCACAATCGCGCGTCTTTGCGCGTGTTGGCATCTGGCGCAGCGACAGCTTTCGTACTCTTTCGATGCCAACTTCTTACTTTGTTGAAAAAGTTGAGTCCCCTCTTGCGCCTGACAAATTTACGCAACCTTCTCCCTCCTCCGCGTCTGATCCATGGGAAAATGAGAGCAAGAACTGATACACCCAATACCAGCGGTACATCGCTGTCGTCAATAGGTCATTGCCTGGCGGTGCCGGTGTCTGATGACGCAGGGCTCTGTGCTTTACTTCGGGAATTGGGCACCGTTCACTTGAATGATGCCCACAATGACGCCGAAAAGACCTGATGATGTGTAACGAAGGAGGTAACGATGGACCGATGGGACAGCGACAGGTTTGATAACTAACAGCAAGAAACTCGGTACCGAGCGCGCTGCCGAAGATCTCGATGATGAGCATCTTGACGAAAAGGTCCGGCTTCTGGGCGTCCCCCAGTGCGCAGCCGCTTCCCGAGATCCCGACGCAGATACCTGTTTATGTTTTCCTTTTCCTTTTCTGCTTCCATCGGGTACTAGTTCCTCGCAAAATGCAAAAAAAAAAGCGTACCGCAGAAGAGATTTGAGAAGCCGACTGAGAATCCCACCGCCAGCATACAGTAGCCGGCCGCCTGGATCGTTGCGATAGTGCCCGTGGGGTTGGCTGGTATCTGTTGTTTGAGTTGTGAGACGAACTACAACTACCTGTGAAAAACAATAACAAATGAACAAAGTCAAAGAACAGCATTTGCTAAATAGACAACCCAACATCGATCGTAAAAACGTAGGTGGACACCTCGAACTGCGAGGAGGCGGAGATTTTGTTTTGCATCAGGATGGCCATAATCACTCCATAGATGGCGACGGCTTCGCAGAAGATAATCGACACTATGTTCTTGGTCGCGATTCGTGGTGCCTTCACCCCCGCGGCGACGAGACTGCTACCCGTGATGAAGATACCTGTGATGGTGAGAGAACAAAGTGAGACCTCGTCCTCGGCCAGCAGCAAGATGAACTACTTCTCGCAATTCCACACTTCAACATAGTTTTCTTCATCCTTCCAGTTGAGAAAAAGAAAAGAGTAGTGAGTTTTTAAAACTTTTACCCCATGCTGCGCCGAGCACGGAGAGTCCCAGCGAAAGGGCGACTCCCAAGTAGGCGTAAAAGTAAGGATCCACGCTGGAGAGCGCGCACGCCCAGCTTTCGTCGTAGCAAACGGCCGACGCCATAATATCGAACAGCTGTTTCTATTTTCCTCAACTCCACGATCGATTATTTGCAATGGCAATACTACTTCTTATATTTATAGGATTCTTGGGACTGTAGTTTCTTCACTCTGTGTAGGTGATTTTGGCTACCGACGTTGTCGCTACCGATGTTGTCACCGACCGCGACGAACTTGCGGTAGGGGTAGTGAACTTCTGCTTCTGACGACGCGGTTGCTAAATGCTTATGCTATACAGAATCGTTAGTACGGCGCACAATGCGGACAGTGATAGCCATAGATCTGTGTCTCTTCTGAAGATAGCTTGTTGGCGCAGTAGGGCTGCCGCAGCACCATCCGTCCTCGCCAGTTAACGCGGCGTTAAAGAGTTGGCTTTAGCTGACAGCTCAAAAAAGAAATCGTATGGTGCGAACACCGGTGCGCCGGCGTGCGCGCAACAATCCGTCGGGGGCACAACACGAACACCCCCTCTGGAAGTAGCTATGCAGCTAGAACATGCTCCAAACCAGTATGGTTGCATTTGTTTTTGTTTCCAGCTACTTTGTTTCTAGAAACTGTTTCCCTGCCTTGTCGACAAAGACAAGACTAGACTTGAGTCCACGACGCGTGCAAGTCTAATTTTCGAAAAAGAGGAAATCAAAAGGAACGCGAACCGCGATAGCCTCACCCGATCTTGGTTGAAAGGTGATCCCCCGAAACACGATGATCTGCCCCTTGTTTTTAGCTAAATATGTCACGAAGCATGCACGAACTCGACCGATTTTAGTGCGTTTTTTCTGCGAGGAT
>RXOD01004388.1:0-23090 GCA_005223375.1 Amoebophrya sp. AT5.2
AGCCCCGCTTGCGCCCACCGCTCCCCCCGCCGCCATCCCCATGTTCATCCCCTTCGGGCCCACCTTCGGCGCTTCGTAGGGCGTGAAGTTCAAGTCTCCGTTGTTCACCAGCTGCTGGCCCCCCTGGCCCCCCCGCGCCGCACCGCTCGTGCTGCTCGACGAGCCGCCCGCCTGCTGGTCCGCCCCCGCGGACGAGGACAGTTTTACCCGTTCGGCCTTCGTTTGGTAGGCTACTCCCCCCGTTTTTTCCGCGTACGCGTTCAGGAAGCTGAGGCCCGCATCCACCGACACGTCCTCGCACGCCGCGTCGTAGGGCAGCACCAGTTTCATCACGGCGGCGCTACTCTGCAGCATGCGCCGCAGCTCGTAGCAGCGCTGCTGCAGGTCCGTGCTCTTGCTCTCGCAGTACTTGTCCACCACTTCTTTGATGGTCGCGTCCGCCCGCAAACTCTCGTGCTGCGCGACCAGTTTCGTCAACGCCGACAGCACGAAGCAGCGCGTCTCGTTCGCCTCCAGGCTGTCGAAGCTGAGGCACTCGCAGAGCAGGTCCGTGAGGTCGTTCACGCCGTAGCCGTCCACCGTGCACAGATCCCCATACTCGCCCAGCACCCAGGCGCTCACCTGGAGCAGCACGTCCGGGCACCGCTTGCCCCCCGACGTCTTCGCAAGCAGCTTCACGTACTGGTTCACGCAAAACCTGCGGAACTCTACGTCCTCCTGCTCCGACGCGCCCAGGCCCTCGGCGACGAACCGCATCAGGCTGTGGGGGACGCCGTTGGGCAGCAGCTCGCCGGCAAGCTGGAACACCTCCGTCATCGTGTTGATGTACCACTCATTGGAAGGCGCGTACCGCTCGGCGAGCGTGCAGAGCCGCTGCGTTAGCTCCCGTCGCAGATGCAAGTCCTGCGTCGTCTGCAGATGGAAAAGCAGCTTCTCCGCAACCACCGTGCAGTTCTGCGGGTTCGCCATCTTGTACCTGGCGAAGCGATCCGTCCGATCGGTTTCGCCATTGGGAGACTATGGGAATCAATTATGCGGACTGTCGACATTTTGTAGCCTCTAGCGATGGGCACTCTCCTCCGGTCGCAATTGCGTTGAGAAAGCAAGTTGGAACTACCGGAACAGGTGTATAGGGTTAGCCTTAGCGTTTCGTGCCGTTTCTCCAAGAACTCTTTGCAAGATAGAAGCATATAAATATGGAAGTACAGCAGGTCCAGCGTCTTCCGCTTCAGCGTATCGTCTGGGTCTTCGAGGCAATCCACGACGACCATTTGATGCTCCGCCGCATACTTCGGATTCATCTGCACTATCGCCGCCAGCCCGGTCACACCAAGGTACCTGTGCGTGTTTCTTCAATTGGAAGGGGCGCGGGCGATCTGCTCCGATGAGACTGTGCTGTTCGCCAACTCTCGTATGTGCCTAGCACGAGGACCAACGATCAAGACATGATCGATGGAGCTGACAAGTAAGCAACGATCGGTCGTGCGAGAGTAAAAAGACGCTTCAGTACTTCAGATTGTGGTTCTCGCTGGAAATGAATCTGGAGATGCTTTGTGCTGCTTGCTCCAGCAACGGCGGGTGCGGGTAGATTTTGGTGATGGTCTTCACACACTCGTACAGGATGGCGTACCCAACGTTGCTGTTCATGTCTGATTTCTTCATTACTTCCGCGAGCACTGGGTACATCTGCTCGCTGGCGCGCAGGTCCGCGTGTCCCAGTGTCCCCAGGATCGCTAAAATTTTGATCTGGATCCACGGCGCGGGGACCCGGTGGTAGTCGAACTCCCGGGGCAAGCGGTGGTCGATAATCTGCTTTAAAATCGAGAGGAAACTGGGGACCAAATCTTTGTTGGCGGCAGTAGCCCGCTTCGCGAGCTCGTGCAGCATGTGCAGACTGGCGCCCATCACAGACGGATCCTGGTCGCACAGAACCTGTGTTTTTTTCCTATTAACTGGTTGGTTGGTTGCTCGGGAACGGAAGAGCACCAAAACCAGACCGACGCGATCGTTGCGAAGAAAATGGAAAACCCCTTCTCGATCCGATACATTATACAGTCGGCACTTACAAACTTACCTTCCGCACCGATTCATTCACGCTTATGCTCGGGTCCAGTCGGTAGATTTTGTGCAGCGCCACGATCGCTTTTTTCCGCACGGACTCGTGACTGTGCGCGAGGCACTTCATGACTTCCGGGAGGATCGCGGGAGTCATTTCTCCGTTTACCAAGCGGCAGATGCTCACCAGTGCGCCGGCGACCTCGAGGTGGTTGGAGGACTTGAGGTCCCGCTGCAGCGTGTTGATCAGCAGAAGCATGAACTCGTGGTCTTTGTGCAGAAAGATGTTGCACGCCAGGTACCCGACCCGTTTCGCCAGAATCTGCTTCTCGTTGCACAGCTTCACCGCGTGGATGTACGCGAGGCTGCAGTCGTGCCCAAGCATCTCCACGTACACAGCGCGGACCATATACCTGGTCCGATGGGGGGGGGGCGCAGTGAGCATGTGGGGGGGCGATGGCGATGTGTCTTTCGAGCGATGTAAAAAGCAAAACTACAACCCCTCGTTCACCAAAAACTTCTGAAAAAAGTGAGGGTTAGATTGGTAAAGCAGTACTCTTTCATGGCCTTGAGCGAGACGCCGGGGAGATTGATGGTGGCCTTGAGGGCAGCCACCTCATTTAGGATAATCTTGTCCTCCTCCTGCTTGCTGCGCGACTCCCCAATCGCTTTCACGAGTTCGAAGAACTCCTTTGACAGATGCCCGCCCCTGAGACGAGATGAAAATGCACGAGAGATAAGTAATCATGAAAGAATGATGAAGAAATCAAGATGAATGAGACCAAAATCGAAATGCGCGACGGGCAACCAACTACGCAATCGCAATGAATCGAAAATAAGTACGTATGCATGGCTGCGTGTAGTGCGCCACCCGAAGGGCGGAACTGCTACACCGACGAAGGCGCCCGAAACGGCGCTCTCAACTCCCAAGGAATGCCAAGCCGTGCACCCCGCGCAGAGGCAAGCGCGCGGTCCCTCTCCTGGCCGTCCGTCTAGTAGAATCCAGCGAGGAGCATCGTCATGGTTACGGTCTGGCGGTCGCCGATATCTTGTCCCACACGCGTATTCAAGTCTTCTTTCGCGCTATGAGCGACAAGTAATGAAGAGCGCAGTTCTCTGGTCTGTCCAGAGCCGATCGCGCCTGCGTGTCGCTGAGCCGGTATCGCGTTCTGCTTATGATCTCTGTAGGACGGCCCGGTAGGACCGCTCGCTTTTCGCCGCTGGCGAGCAGACCCGGAGGCAGCCAGCTGCGCCTGCACTCTCCAAAAGAAAGCACAATGTCAGTTGGTGCGACGTGCGATATTCTTAACGGCCATTCTTGCAGCAGAAAGGCAGTAGTTTTGCCTTAGCGATCTTCACATGAAAACATTCGTAGGGAAAAGCGGGCGCGTAGGTGGAGAAACTGACTCTGACACCACAACCACCTCTACCACTACTGTATTCTCTGGGCCTGTACCTCGTAGCTAAAGACAGTTGTTTCTGTGGAAGTCTGAAGCCCGACACGGTGGCGCCTACACGCGGATCCGTCACCGGCATTCTCGACTGGATTATTCACATGACTTCATCACGACTCGCAGCACGACTTTTCGGAGCGCGACAGGAGCCCCTCATCTTCAACCTGGCGTCAATGGAGAGAGATGCGAGGATGGCAATTGGCGCATGGCAAGGCCTGCAAAAAAAGAACATACAACACCAAAGCAAGCGGTCGCGAGAATGAGGTGTCCAAAGATAGATATTTTCACCACGATTCGCACAGATAGCCACCATTTGTTCGAACAGCTCTCTATTCTCGCATTTTTTGTACTGCATCCTCGGAAAATTTATCGTTTCAACTAGCGGCGTTCGTTGTTGGTTTTGGTGCGCAGCTGTTGACGCAAGAACTCATGCATGATCAGTGGCCTAAAGGTCCAAATCGTGGACTCCGACCCATAGGTCCACAATCGCATCCGCTCCCTACCTCCACCATTTACCCTCTACCTCTTTCTTATTGACGAGGAGAGGACCACCAGCAACAGCATCAAGCATATAGTACAGCGCCGCTCACTCTGTCCACATCAGTATCCGCGGGTCTCTGCGGCAGAAGCTCTTGACTGCGAGCGCGAGGTTATCCGTATCCTCCATCATGCGTCCCCTGCAGCCCACCTTGAGTCCTGACGGCTTGTCTTCGCTTGGGTAAACCGCGTTCTTCAGGTCCGCCACACTCATTCCTGCGTTTCCGTAAAACACGCTTCCGTTGCTCCAGTAGCCGCCGCCTGCGGTGCCGGCCCCGAACGCCAGACTCCGAAACAAGTGCAGAAACCCGCGCTCGTTCTGGTACGTGGGATACAAGCTCGGCGATTCCAGGTACACGTTGTACCTGGTTCCGCCATCATTTGGAGCAGTGGCGCTGTCACTCTCACGTCGATTTCTCTCCTTCATCTATCATCATCTATCATCATCATCCTCGCGCTGCTTCCAAACACGACCTATAATTTAAAGTAAATGAAAACGAGCAAAGCCGTATCAATGTAGAGTACTTGTATTGCGTTTCCGCCCGCCAGCGGATGTAGAAGAGGTAGCTCGGATAGACGACGACGAGGCCCCATTTGAGATTCGACTGCGAGTTCCAGAAGGTCTCATAAAGACGACTGGCGCGGAACACCATCCCCTCCGTGAGGAAGGTCCACGCGTATCGCGACCCCGCTGCCGCAGCCATCTTTCGCCGACCACCCCGCTGCCGGAGTACTTAATTTGCTTTGGCGGCTTCGTTTGGTATGCACCCACTACTTGATGCAATGCCGAAGCAGTACACAACACCAGTTGCGTCTCTCTCGCTCCACCGCGCCCGCTCTGGATTTATACTACTTTTAGATAGTACGTACTCCTTGAATCAACGGATTTATCGCTGCCGCATTGATGCGGGAGACCGGAAAAGGAGCACGGAAACCAAACGAAGGATGACATAGACATACGCGCTTTGGGAAAGCGGAAGATCAGATAAAGAGAAACAACGCAAGTAGAACACGGGATAGTGCGCTTCGTTTTCGCCGTTGCCAAGCACAGGTCGAGGCCGACTACGGACATCGGGCTATGCGTGTCTTTCCTCGAATGAAATCGATAGTCCTATGCGAGGCGCAGTAGGATCATTCATTGCAAAATCGTAGTGCTCAAGCTCATCAATTGATGCGACGTCTTCACGGAAGTCCGTCTGCCAATCAATCGTATGAACGTGAATCAATCAATCGTATGAACGTGAACGATGGATTATCCATAAATCAAATCAACATTGCAGTTGTACTCACTTGTACGCAGTACCTACTGCCTAGAGCCTGGTCGTTGCCGAGGTCGTGGATGCAACGGAGCGCATCGCTGGACTGTTCACGCTGTCTCTCCCCAGCCGTTGCCCCTGTCCCTCAAACGCATTCACCCCACCGTACGCAGGCGCAGGCGTCGCATTCGTTACGCCCGCTGGCTGCTGTGGCGCTTGTGGCTGGAGCAAACCTGTGATAATCGTTTGAAGATTCCCTTTCCACCCATCCCTGCAACATACAACGAATGCGAGAAAAACTAAGTTGAGTTTCGTCACAGCATTTGATTCAGCGGACGAGCGAAAAAATATTTATAGGATGAGAGAAAAAAAAGTAGGGTACGCCTCAGCGCCGCACTCTCAGCTTCGTGCTGTTCGAGGAAGTTTTCGTTTTCGCGACGAGCGGCGCACATGACGCAGCCGCAACAGACGAGCGCAAACAGGAAAATCACCATCAAGACACTTGACATCACCAGAGCGGTGATCGCAATGGGCCCCTCGGTCATGGTCATGGTTTCCCACCAGGTGTCCTCCCGAGTGGGGACGTCGGGGTTTTGCTCTCGGCTTGTAGGGTCTTGAGATACTCGACAACGAATGGAAAACAACTTCAGAAACCACGCAGTGAAGGTGGAAAATCAAATCGATATCGAATTTGTGACATTACAAAGTAAGCGATATTAGTTTCCATAGCCTGGGTGAAAACGAAAAGTAAGGAAAAATTGTCTCATAGAATTGAGAATCTTGAATCACTGAAAAAGCAGCAAACGGCTTCCGATCTCCGCGAACGCACACAAAACAAGGATTCGACATGCCGTTCGTAAACAGAGACCGATCGCTGCACGCAAAACTGATATTTCAATTTTGTTTTTTTTTTTTTTTCAATTTTGTCATTGTCCACATTCAAGTACTGGACGAAGCAGAAGCCAAAACCGAACCTGATAAGGCGTTACTGCTCGCATAGACAACAGGGGACAGAAAGTGGCACGCAGACCGAAATTCATTCACAGAGTCAGGTTGGATTACCCGACAGACAAGCAGCCGACGAAGCAGACCGGGTGCGACAACGAGGTCGCGGAATAACTTCTTATGGATGCGTTCGCGGCTCCGACACCACGGCGCAGACTGATTGAGTTGTCACACGGAGTTTGATGAAGAACCCGGGTCCACAAAGGATACGTGTGCTGGAACGAATTCCCCGCCTTCGTACCGCGACATGCGGCTAAGAAAGTAGCTCTTGTTCTGGATTCATCTTTTCTGGAAAAATAAACGATACCACTGCGGTTCCACGCCCGTAGAAGACCGCCGCATCGCTGTGGTCGCGGGCAGGCTCAGGGTCAAATCGGGCGCAATCGGGGTACATCGAAGTCGGGGTAGGAACATATCGGGAGTGATCCATCGGGGTAAAACGAAGTCGGGGTAGGAACTAATCGGGGGTAACCGGCGTAAATCGAAAGTCGGGGTACTAAAAAATCGAGGGACAGAGAAAATGAGAACTCACGCTGGAGGCTCTGGGAGAGAATAACGTGCGTGGGAAAATACAACTAATGTTGTGTACGAAGAAGTTGGAGGGCGCCATCTGTGATGTCACACTGAAACGTACTGCGACCTTATCAATCAAGTCAGAGTCAGAAACTGGATGAGTGTGAATCAATGGTGAAATAGCCCTAAAAAATGAAAATCACGCTGAGTGCCATACGTTATAACGTCTGTGACCCAGCAGCGACCTTGCTCAAGACGCAATTGCATTCGATCATCTATCTAACGAAAGAATTTACAGCTCGTGCTACAATCGATCAACGTGCTACAACAACTCTTCTCTCCACCATCGGTTCGAAAATTCTTTGGATCGATGAGCCTTGATGCCCACCGCCCCCGAGCCACTCAAACAGGTAGCGATCGGTGACGTAGCTACACCGGCGTCGCCTCCGCGCTATCCTCGGTCTGCGGGACAGCAGCAGGTGCCGCGGAAGCCGACCCCTTGCCCTCCTGCACACTGATGGGAGCGTTCACATTTTTGTTCCCGCCCGTGAGTCCGACCACGTGCTCCTGCATCTTGCTGGGGTCCCTCGCCAGGCACGCACCGCAGCAGCAGATGCACAGACACCAGCAACACAACAGGGACGACATTACGAGAACGGCAATGGCGATCGCCCGCGTGTTGTCTTCCTCTCCTTTTTCCTTGCCGCCAGCGAGGAGGTGCACCTGGCCGCTCCGCTTCGAGGCGGCCTCGTGGGGAAGCATGTCCAGGGACAGGAAAGACCTCGCGGAGGAGTCCAGCAGCTCGGGGAGAAACATAGCTTTTTATTTCTGATCACAGCGGGCTACAACAAGCGCGGCAATACCCGCAGAATATTGGAATTTCCAAGTAAAGTTGTAGTAACTGGATGTATTCGCCTTCCTTTTCTAGGCCCCCCAGGCCGTAAATTTAGTGAAGGGTAGCAATCTGTTCCACGCGATTAAGCCCTGTGGCTAAGAACGGTCCTGACACTTTGTGTTGGCATGACCGTGCGTGTTGGTGTTGGTTTCAAGAGTCAGTTATCTTGCTCTGCTGCACCGCTACGCCGATGTTCTCGGGACGGACGCCGCTCCAACGAATGCTGCTAAAATTTCCTTTTACCTTGACGGAAATGCGGCGGTGAGAGAGAGAGAGAGAGAGTGATTATCCAAGAAAGAGTTCTTCCAACGGCAGGCTACCTCCAACTAAACAAATTTACCTACTCCGTCCATGTCTTCAGCACCGGTCACGGAAAATCGCGGCTCAACCTGAATTGCTGGCGGACGCGATATCAAGAACGGATGAGCACCATCAATGTCGCACGGGAAAGAAAAGAAAGCTTGCAGCTCAAACGAGCGAATTTCACGAACCTGCAACATACAGGGGCGCGTTTACAGGTGGCTCAGTCGCAAACTCACTGCCTGCGGACCGGTAAATGGCAACGAAGGCCAAATAAAGCACGAAGGCTGTACTACGTTGACACGGCCATAGTCTGACAGATTAATGTACATAATAGTTTCAGATTTTTTTTGTTGATGATGGAAGGTCGACGACGCGGGTCGCTCGACAAGTCGGTGTGCTTCAATGACTCATCGATACCGCGTGCGCGGCGGGCGAACGTCATACTATCGTTTTAATCTGATTCTAGCCAAGTCAAAACAAGAAGACCTCACGAAACATTCCAGAAGCAATCTATATTAAGGGGCCACCTTTAGAGAGCGCCCAACCTCTACCAGAGCAACGGCATTGAAGCGACGAACCCGCGTGCCCATAGGCGCAAGATTGACATTCTGACTGACGACGGCGAACAGTGCGAACCGTCACGGCGTCCGCTGCCTCCAGCCGCTGCTCGCGCTTGATCGCAGATGCAATGCCCACCTTATAATTTGTGAGAAGCTATACTGTCAGCGCCTGTAGAAAATTGGAACGGAGACGGACCGATCTGGTTCTGGTTTCTTCTCCTAGCTAAGTAGCTCTACACGCTGGAGCTCCGTTGATTTGCACGAATCGTTTCAACCGCTTTCGTTTTGATTGTTACAGACTTAGTTGTCCAGCCCCTCCGCTTTGGTTTGTTGCGCGATAGCGTCCTTCGCGGCTTTCTTGGTGACACAGTCGATCCGCGAAGTGCGGTTTTTCATGTACACGCGGTAGAAGCGGTTCGCGCCCTCGATCAATTCCGGGCGGAAGGTGGTGAGGATCATCTGGCAGTTCTCCGCCTCCTTGTTGATCAGGGCGGCAACGCTAGAACGGTACATGGTATCCAGGTTCGCGTCAATCTCGTCGAAGAGGTAGAAGGGGGCCGGCTCCAGACGCTGAATGGCGAAAATGAGCGCGAGCGCGACCACGGTCTTTTGCCCACCCGATAGCTGGTTCATCGGCAGGTAGTTGGCCTTCTTCCCGGTAAACGCAACCTCCACACGGATGCCCTTCACTGCGGGTTCATTTTGGGGGGGTAATGAAACAAGAACGCCGATTGAAATGAGGGATGTTGAGACATACTGAATCTGACCTTTGCAACGTCAAAGAACCAGCAAACTACCGAGATTTACATGACTAAGACTATAAGTACAGTAGTACCTCTTTTCGTGTCCTTGTCTTTCATCAGATTAAACCTTGAGTCCCCGTTCCGCACTAGTGTTCGGAAGCACTCCTGAAAGTGTTTGTCCACCTTCTCAATCGTTTGATCCAGTGTTGCGTGTTTGTCGTCGTCGATTTCCTGGATCCACTTTTCCAGCGCTTGGTGGTCTTTTTCGATGACGCTCGCCTCGTGCTTCATGCTCTCCACGACGTCGTAGTACTTCCGGTACTGATCCAGCGCTTTTTTGTTGATGTTCTCGTAGTCCTTCAGCTTTTTCTTCAGTTTCAAGCTTTCTCGCATGCGCGCGTTCTTGCCCATTTGGCGGTACTTTTCCACCTCCTCGCCCCCGCACACGTGGTTCCGCATTTGTTCGCCCGCCTTCTGCAGCCACTTCGCGACCTCGGTGCGCTGGTTCTCCAATTCATACCGCTTCGCTCGGTCGTCATCGGCGGCCTCCCGAATTTTGTCCATCTCGTCCAGCAGGGCGTTGTGCTTCTGGACCACCACGTTAAGCTGCTGCGCGAGCCGCAGCTCGTTCTGCACCGTCACCTCGTTTAACTCCTGCGCGAGCTGTGACGAAGTGGAGACAGAAGGTGTGCCGCTAGCTTTTGTCACGAATTTTTGAATTCAAACCCCCTACTCATACATATTTATTGAGACGGGGGTCCCTTCGCTAAAAAAAAAACTTTTTTCCACCGATACATGAAATGAAGAGTTCCTCCTTCACATACCTGATCCCTTTGCACACTGTACTCCGCGAGCTTTTCCTTCCACTCTCGAATCGTGTCGTCGTGCTCAGAGCTCACTTTTTTCTGCTGCAAAGCCTTCACCGCAATTAAAGGAAGAAAAAATCCATTTCCGGTTTCATTTCCGATCTCGTGCAGAGTGTCGTAGTCTAGGTGATGAAATACGAGACAAAATACCAGTAAAATATGACGCCGACCGATAAAGAGCACTCAGCAAGCATCGACAAACCGCTGCGACTGCCTGGAGCTGCAACCCCCGAAGCGAACCGAAGCCAGTCGTCGCTGCTTTCCCTACATAGGATACAACGCGCCAACTCGACTAATAGATACCAGTGCAATACGAGTCAAATACGAGTCAAATACAAGTGAAATACGAGTCAAATACAAGACCAAACAAGACCCCCCCCACGCACCCCAATCCCTACAACAACACCAAATACGCGACACCATACAAAGGTCTCGCACTCACTCAGACATCGATTTCGGGAAATGGGTTCATTCTGTCCTTAACGCAAAGTCGAGTTCCACCTCCCTCGACGCCTTGTTATCCCTCGCCGCCTTCAAGAATTTCCTCAGTTCCGCAAGTTCAGCCTCCGAAGAAGCAAGTTCTTCCTCGGCTACCAACAACTGTTCCGACGCTTGCTTCAGCCTGACATGCTCCGCGTCCGTGAGGCCGTTTACGTCCTTAGTCTTCATCTCATTTTGCTTGTGCTCGATCTGTTGCTCGATTTCTTGCTTTTTTGTTGCCTTCCGCAGTCGCTCCTCCGCACTGTTCTGCTTTTCGGTGACGTTTCGCGCGATGACCTGCATCAGTCGCTTCTTCTCTTCTGTCTGCCGCTGCTCCTGGGCGTGGACCTCATCCTTTGCACGCCTTACCTCCGCAAGTAACTTCTCCTGTTGCAAGACCTCGGATTCACACATTTTGCATTCTTCCTCGAGCTTGCTTGCTTCTTTCGAGAGGTTGTTTTTTTTCTCTTCGTCGCCACGGCGTTTGGCCTCGCGAGCGAGCATCTGGTACCGGCTTCGATCCACCTTCCCCCCACTAATGACGCCGTCTGCCATTTCCTTGTCGCCTGTAGAAAATGATCGTGAACATTGTCAACTACATCAAACTACAACTGCATGTGCTAACCTGCGCCCTGGACTTGCAAAGATGTACGAGTTAATAACTGTAGTTTACAAACATAAGTAGGTATTTATCGAAAGCATAAAGCGTAACACACTTACTTACATCTGGAACTGCGATGAAGTACCATCGATAGTAATGGCGTTAAATCCTTGTTGGGCGACTTGCTTTGCCACACCCAGGTCCTTACAGATCACCCAACCGGCCGCCACAGGCTGCAATACAGGCGCCAACCAATCGGGCGCATCGATGACGTCTATCATCGGCTGGCACCGGTTTTCGCCGTTTTCCTCGTCAATTATCTTGGGATATTTCCTCCGCGGATTCTGGCGGTGCTTTACCTGATTGAGCGGAGTGACCTCCATCTTCCCCCAATTTCCTGCTAAAACAGCCTGCATCACCTCCGCAGCAGCGGCGTCATCCTCCATAATCACGTTCCATAACGCCCCCGAAAGGCACATCTCCACCGCCAACCTGTGCGAAGAAAATGCAAGTGAAACGAAAGTGCAACATAAAATTTAATGGCAAATTAATTTTGAACGAGGAGCGGAAAGGGCTAAGCGTAGAAAAAACCTCACACCTGTATGGCTCCGCCACGGTTATGTTTTGAAGCAGCGTGCCTTTGTATTTTGATCGTAGGTGCTTGAGGTCTCCCCGCTCTTCGTGGATATTCCAGTGCACCATGTCGAAGGCCTTCTTGACAACTCTGGAGAGAGATCCCAAAACTCTCTCGGAATTAACAAGTTCCTTGTCGGCCTGCGCCAGCCGCATACGCCGCTGTTGCAACTCGCGCTGTTTCTCTGTCTTCCGCTCTTTCATCGCGTCCAACTCCGCGTTTACTTTCTGCTCGTGGACGATCTTCGCTGGTAGCTTTTTGCTGCGGATATCTTCCGCGCTGGCTACGGCGACATCCTGCTCTTTCTGCAACGCAGAAATTTCTTGTTCCAATCGCGCCTCTTCTTGCCCGTTCTCCGCGATTTTTTTGTCAATGATCTCCAACTCTTTTTTTCTTTCCGCGATTTCTTTCGTCAAGGCCTTGTTCCGCTCTGCCACCGAGGAGTACTGATCTCCCCGTCGTTTTTTCTCGTCCAACCCCCTCTTCTCTCCATCCAATTTGGTCTTCGTCTTTTGTTTCTCCTGGACCGCAACCCGTTTCGTCTCCTCCAGCGGCCCTTTTTCCGCTATTGTCTTCTCACAGTCTGCTAACTCCTCCTTTCTTATCGTCACCGTCTTCTTCAGTGCCACGATCCCCTGCTCTTCTATTGCTTTCAGCCGGGTCGCCTCCTGCACTTTCTCTCCGCAGTGCATGCAGTCCGCATCCGCTTGTTCCAGGCGGTCTTTCTGGTCCTTCATTTGTCCTTGCACGTTTGACAGCTCGATGTTCACCTTTTCTTTTTCCCCCTCCATTTCCGCCGCTTCTCCTTCCAATCGCGCCATCTGCGCCTCCGACATCGCTTGCCCCAGTTGTTGCAGCTCTTTTTCGATCTCCACCATCTTCTCCGTTTTTTCCTTGTGCAGCGCTTCCGCGTCCACGAACTCGATCGCCTTGCTCTTTCGGTCCAGTTTCTGCCACTCCAGAAGCTCCTTCTGGTCGTCCGCCAGCTCGTCCACCCGTTTTTGCATTTTGTCGATTTTTTCCTCGTTCGCTTCTTTCCGCTTCACGATGTCCGCCTTCTTTGCCAGGCTCTGGGCTTTCCGCTCGTCGAAGATGGTTACCCCTGCGATCTCCTGCAGCAAACTCAACCGTTTCTCGTCGCTCATCACGGTCATTTCCTGCACCTTGCCCTGCTTCACGATGTAGTAGGGGTTGTTTTTCGCGAACCCCGCGGACTCTAGCAGCTTGTTAGAGGGGTGGGAAGACCATTCATTGTTGGCGGCATTTGTGGCGTGCTGCTCGTTCGGCTGTTGTCAAGACCAAACGCGAGACGAAATACAGGACGAAATACAGAACGACGCAGTCAAATCCTTGGTGTCTCGTGGCCATCTATCACTGTGGAATGCTTGTTCCCCCCTAATTAACAAGAGCACAACGGGAGAAAATACGAGACAAAAATCTCAGACGATATACGAGACCAAATACGAGACAACGCAGCCCGTCGCCACTCCCCATCGATCATCCCCGACCAGCTACTAACTTACCACCGAAACTAAAAGACCCCCACCACCAAATCCAAAATAACATCAATGCCCCGGCAAGTGATGGGTTGCTTTCCACCCCTCCTTAAGGTTGAAGACCTCGGACTTGGTGATCGTTTTCCCGTCGAGGATGTACTGGTCTTTTGCGGTTCCGATCACGCGCCGCAGCTTCACTTCCTCGCGGTCGATGGGGAGCTTTTTGGATTTGTTGCAGAACACCAGCTCCACGAACGCGGTGAGCACCTGCGTTCCCGCACCCTCGTGCAGCAGCGCCTTCTTCGTCTCGGGGCGCAACTGCCCGAACTCGTCGGAGATCACGAACAAAATGGCGTTGAAGAAGTTCGACTTCCCGCTGCCGTTGAAGCCGACCACAATGTTGCTCCCCGGGTGAAAGTTCTCGGGCAAGGGGGTCTGGTCCTTGTACGTCTTGAACCCGTGGATGATCACCTGCTTGATGAACAGCCGCCCGGGATCCTCCTCATCCTCGCGATCGACGAACCGCCGCTGCTGTTGCAGTTGTTCATCCAACGACTGCGCGGCGGGAGCCATGGCTTTTTTTTTCCGAAGAAGGTGTAAGGAGGAAGTACGAAAGTGGTAGGGCCGTAACGAGAACCTCCCCTCGTCGTGCCGATCTGCGGGGCGATGCGGATGATTCTGCCACTGTCAAGCCTCGGCTCTTTCAAGCCGACAGCAGCGGAGCCCGGAAGCGGTCGCGAAGGGTCATAGTGCTTTGATTTGAGCTAAAGGTAAAGACCGCGTTTTATTATTGAGAAAATGAGTTTTTTCGCGCTCCTCGGTCTTGCCACTTTGCGCGCGTATTCACAAGTAGCCATTTAAGTTACGAACGTACTACGCCCTCTGCAAATGAGAATGACATAAGAAGGAATTGTTAATAGGGGGTTGCTTCTTTGTAAAATGGTTGTCGAGAACGATTTTGGATGTTGCGATGCCGAGTGCAAGGCTGCGAGGGCGAGCCGCGCTCAGGGGTGGAGACTCCTGTGTAGGCGCTCAGAGGTGGCTCAAGCGCCGGACGCAAGGAATTTATTTCTTTGTCAAATCATTTTCAGCTGCGCACGTTGCGATCGCATAGCGCTACTTTTATTTGTTCATTGGGGTGAGCACGACAAGACAGTATTCCTAAGTGAGTCGGTGAAAAAATGCAGCTTGCATCATCGATTTAAAAATTCATCACGGACGACAACGAGGCAAATGCAACTATTAAGTTTCTGTGTTTCCTACAACATGCAGCGCTGCTGGAAGAATTCGAAGCGCGCGCACGCGCCACCGCCCTCAAAGTTCAGCACCGTCATTACGAGAACCCTCGTCACGGAAAGGCGGCGCTTGTTCCTCAGATTTCGAAGCAAAGACGCCGAAGGAGCTCAGGTCCAGTAGCTGAACGTCTTTGTCCGCCATCACACGCCGATCTACGGAAGCTACCCGAAGCACGGTGTTGAACGCAGGAATCTCCGAGTCCGACGCGCGCGCGTTTGTAGAGCTTTCTCGCAGAAGTAGCTCCCGCACGAAGCCAGCGTACGGCTCTTTCGCCAAATCCACGGGCCCGAATTCGCCGCGGTGCGGCTCTGCATTGCAGTGCACGTGCGCGTGCCGCACGACGTCGGCATCGGCGCACGAGGTCCCCACGGACACGATGTACTTGAATTTTCCGACCGTGTTCGCGAGCCACCGCTTCACGTGCGCCACGCTCGGGAGGATGTTCAGCGTGTCAAATGTGAGCAGCAGGTCGTAGGACCCGTCGGCCGGAAGCGCCCCCTGCTCCGTGACGTCCCCGACGTGGAAGGAGACGGTCGCGTTCTTACCCTTATCAGATGGGGACAGCAGCTCCTTCCAGAGGTTGCAGCGGCGGCAGAAGTAGCTTTTCTCCGTGACGTTGCCGCGCGCATGGGAGATTCGGCGGTTCGTCGAGGCGATGTTCCGCGGCTCGAGGTCGACGCCGTAAATTTTCACGTTCCGCGGCCAATCGACGAAGAGCTGCCATGACGTTGGCCAGTGCCCGCAGCCGCTGTCCACAACGGCAGAAATTGTGTTTTTGCGGAGAAAACGGTTCAGCCACGCGACGAGCGCCCGGTTGTTGCGCGGATCGGCAGCACCGCCCCACAAAGCGGCGTGCGGCGGCCCGGTAGCGAGGCCGCCGAAGTGGGGGAGGGAGTGCGCGTACGGGTCCTCCGCATCGTACACAGACCAAAAACCTTTCTCCCGCGTCGGGGACCCGCAAAACCGAGATCCGATGCAGGCGGCAGACGTGCGCTTGCGAAGCCACGGGTCTATGACGTCGTCCTCGGGATGCGCATCTTTTGCATTTGCAGCGGAGGCGCCGAAAGCGCTATCCGGAAGGACTAGTTGGACGTAAAGGCAAAAGAATAAGCAATGAATTGATGGCGCAACGATAAACGGCAGCCGCAACGGACTCGTCGCCGTGGCTGCTGGAACTTTCTTGCTCATTTCTATTACTCATCTACAGAATAAATCACTGCGACGTGGTACTGACAGCGGAAAGCCACGCTTCGCATGGTTGGAAAAGTCATATTATCCTCCGCGGCACAAATTCTGGGGTTCCTCTCTCACTTCAGCCTTGGGTTTCAGATTTAAGGGTCTGCACACCGTACTAGCATTCATTGAGCAAACACGCTGCTTTTTAATCAAACAGGATTGCGTTGTTCCGCCGCGACTTTGCTCGTTGTCGTTGTAAACTGCTGCGCGGCGCTGCCACTTCCTATTTCGCCACTGCTCCGTCGGTCCGGTGTTAATGAAAGTGCATCGTCGTGGGTTCATTTTTGATTACGAGGAAAGCCCCTTGCAACGAAGTACAAGCGGCTGCGCGTATCCGCTAATGCGTCGCATTCCGGTTCGTCTCCGATAGATTGGTGGCTCAACACAGTCAAACAGATGCAAAATTCGAAGGTGCACCTACTGAACAAACGACGAGTGCGTGCAAACATCGACAGCCGTGGTAGCAAAACTCTTTAATTCATCGGCGATGCAATCTTAAATTTCTGTACGGCTAACAGTAGCCTCGCTACCGCCCCCTCATTATTCGCAACGCCGCATCCGCGCTACATGCCGAGTCGTCGCATTCATCTTCGTCCGGTACGTTTTCATCCACTTCTACTCCTGCAAAAACAATGTCTTCATCCTCCTGCTCTCCCCATGGCTGCGCCAGCATTTTTTCCACTTGCTTCCTCACACTCTTGGTGCGCACAACCTCGAGCACCTTTCGCCACACGACGAGGCGCGATTCAACCGAAAACCCCAAACTCAGGCGTGTCACCTGCTTGAATATTTTCCTGTCCTTCTCCTTGCGACCATTTGTGCCTGCCAGGGCATTCACGAGGGTGTGTAGCTGCATGACAGCGTCGAGCTTCTCGCCCTCAAGGGGAAGCTCGGGCGCGCCGAGAGCTACGGGGCCAGCGGCGCCGTTGCCGGACACGCACTTCGAAGCCGTCCGGGGGGAATGTGAGTCGTCGAATGCCGTTGGAAGCAGCGCGGTTGCAGAAACAAAGGCAGAGTCCACTTCGCCTCCATCGCCGACGCTGGAGCCTGCGGTCGTCGGCGTCGGGGCCTGTATTGCGGTGCCATTTCCTCCTATTTCTTCACGAACCGGTTCTGAGTTTTCTTCCGCCTCGTTCCCATCATGATACCCTTCCTCGTCCTCCTCGTCCAGCGCATCCGCGTATCCTCGTTTCCCCTTTCTATGCCCGCCACGCGCGCCGCCCGCGAAGAAGTGGCGAAACAGCCCAGACGCCTTTTTCGCCCGCTTCTCAATCGCGAAGAGCTCCGGCTTGAGATTGAAGCGAACGCGCCGCGGCTTGGTTATTTCCCCGCGCATTCGCCGCATTCGATCGTACGTTCGCTCCCTGCTCACGACCGTACCTGCACTTCTTGTGGTTGCCGACGTGCCTGAAGCTTCTATTGTTTCTTCGTCGCCAGCGGCTGCCGGAGCCGCGATCTGGTCGGTGCCGTCTGGCGGCTCCACTGCGACGTCCTTCTCCTCCGACGAGGCTGCGGCAGCGGAGCTCTCGCTTTCATTTTCCTTGTCCGAGTCGGAGCTCGAGCTGAAAAGCGTAGGAAGGATCTGCACGAAACGTGGCGAGTCGGATACGGGATTCGCAGGCGGGGGACCTATGACGCCGCTGGGGCGCTCAATTCCGTCCGCCACCGACTCGACCGCATCCTTTGAAACAGGTGCCGCCGCCTCCACTCGCGGAGACTCCTCGATCGGTTCAGTCAGCAGCTCTTGCTCGATCCCATCGCCGAGCAACACATGCCGCGCTCCTGGAGGGCAGGCGAAGACTGCGCTCGCGCTCGTGACGCTGGTGGAATCTTCCCGAGTAGTGGAGGACGATGTTGACACACTCGCATTAGTAGAGGCGTCTGCCAAACCTCCACACAGACTTTCTGCACTTGCGCCTCCGATATGAAGAAGAAATTTTCCGAGCGCAGCGTCCGCGCGGTCGACTCCCTGGGCAGCCCAGCGCGTTCCTGCCACTTCCCCGATGGATTGTCGTGCTAGCTGGTGCAGACAGTGAAGGTGAACCATTGGCTCTGGGGACACCTCCGGCGGCCTCTCGCTTGTGTGCGTCGGTGAACTAAGCGGCCTACGCCACGGCTCTTCCCCTTGCCCCGTTCGGGGCGGCGGAGAAAAAGGAAACGAACTGCGTTTTGAGCTAGCTGTTGAACGCAAAGCGCTGGCATCGGCGGGTGGTTTGCGCAGTAGACAGCCCGGCCCTTCTGCAGTGGTCACCACGTCGTCGTCTGACGAAGAGGAGCTGCTGCTCGTTTGCTGGAGCTGGTGCTCGACGAGCTTCACTAGGGACTCTAGGCTGTTCTTCGGTGACAGTGGTTTCTTGCGCTCGCCGCCATCGAACCTGCGCAGCTCATCTATGCTTGGTGCAGCCTTGTCCCGCAACGGACTCGCGTCGGAACTGAGGGCTCCGTCGTACGCCGTGACGCTGTCGCTTTCGTCACTGCTATCGCCCGAGGAGGAAGACGAGGAGCTGTATGCAGACGCTGCTTTCAAGATGGACCTACGCGGCCCCCGTACGGCGGTCCGCATAGTGCTGCATGGACTGGGAACGCCACAAGGGCTGATGTGCTTGCCACCTCCGCGCGGCGACACGCCGCCCTTGCTCTTGCCGCCGCGCCGTTTTCCGAGAGATGCGATACTATCATCTTCAACGCCTGCTGCGTCGCCGTGGATGTCCTTGACGGCTTTCTCTGGAGTTCCCGCAAGTGGACTCTCTGCATCCGCGCCCACCGTGTTTCCCTTCTCCTCTCCGTCGGCATCCGCAACGAACTGCGTAGGTAGCCCCTCCTCCTGCTCGTCGTGCTCCGCTTCTTCTCCTTCGCTCTTGGTGTCCGCCGGATATAGCGCGCACACCTCCTCCCCGTTGCGCACGTGAAAAAGGTCCGGGTATTTCTGGAACAGTTTCGCGCGCACGGCCTTTAGTTTACAACGCTTCAGCGGAAACTTAAGGATGCGCTTCCAGTGGATCCCGGAGTTCAATTCGCTTAGGGAAACCGAGCCGCCTGGCCCGAGCTCTCCGTAAATCACGTCCACCAGGTCGCGCTCCGCAGGATCGGGTGGGGCACCTGATGGGCTGTCGCTAGTTGCCGCGGCCCCGCCCGCATCCTCCGATGCGACGACGGGGGCCTTCTTGTCCTTACTTCTGCCCATGTTTGTGTGGCTGAGCAGGTTGCATGCTCAAAGTCACGAAGCCGGCGCAGGCAGAAAAAGATGATCTAGGTCGCAAAAGGCTGGAGCACTGCTGCATGCGTTGCCCATTATGCGTGGCTCTTCGTGAGCCGTGAGAGAGATGCTTCACTTGACTTTCAAAGAAAATGAAGACGGTGAAGGTGGCAAACGACGTCAACTTTGCCGATTTCAGCATACACGACACTAGTACCGCGCGGCATGCAAGATGATCGCCGGCGACGCACGCGTGCGGATGAAGAAGCACCGCCAGGCCTCCTATCGGACCTTCTGTCTTCAGTGGTTCGATCGAAATCGCGACAAACTAAACCACGCTCCACATCCAAAATCATGTCCCGTCCGCGTTATCCTCGGGGTGGGAACATCCATTCGCAAGCATCGCTCTGAGGCGGCCATGTCTGAGCCCATACGGGCGCGATTCTGAACCTGCAGCCTCTCGGCGGAATATTATTGAGCAATAAACCTCCTCTAGCCCCCCATTGCTGATATGCTTGTCGAGGCATCATGATGTGCACATCCTGGCTGCAGCTCGGCAGGGAGCCGCGCCCACAAAAAATCGTTTAGAATTGCAGCAAAAGCCTCTCCCGACACGCACGGGAGAAGCGCTCGCGCAAACAATTTCAGGCCAAGCACACATCCGAACGAGCGTCAGAAGATCTCCCTCGTTCTAGTCTTGGTCTACCAATTTACTAGCTGCATTCACGTATTACTGCCTGCCTTTCCTTTGATTATAGTACCCTAAACCTTGGCGAACTCTAGCTAAGGAACGGATAGACGGAGAGACATTCCGCGTGGGCGCCATCACTGGATATTGGCGCCATTGGCCCGCTCGCTCCTCTCAATTCGCCCACAGCCACACCTTCACAGAATAAATCAATCCCGGGGCGCTGGTAGACTATCCTACACCGAATCTACACGATAACACGAAGCACAGGCTTGAGGGGAACGGAGTTGATTTGTCTTAGGTGTACGGCGCGAAGAACTGTGCGGAATCTTGAATGTGCGGGAGTGTCGGCACTCAACCATACCGGCCCACGTTGCTGCCCCTTGTTGATCGAAACCAAAAAAAAAAAGTGCCTGGCGCTCCCCGCGGGTGCTCCGCCAAAGCGAGCCCCAAAGTCGAGCGCTGCCGTTACGCCATTTCCAGAAAGCGCGCCGACCTCTTCACCGAAAGTCTGCACCTTGAAAATCTCGGGAGGTAACGCCCGCAATCTCGACCGCTAAGCAGGAGCCTGCCGCCGCGGCGTGGAGGACGTGGACGCCGTCGCTGTCTTCGCGTCCTGTAATGATGAAGCGAGGAGCCACCTAAAAATAGCAGAGGAAAGTGCAAATGGGTGAGCTTCAGAGCACAGCCGTGCCCCTGCGCTCTGCGGTATGTAGGTCCGTGATGCGCTTCTGCAAGTCGTCCCCCTGCTGCTTTAGGAGCGCGGAGTGCTCCGAGAGCTGCACCTTCATCGCGCCGATATCCTGAGGTCGTAGGCCGGCCTTGGCTAACGACAACGGGAGCTTCTTCCTGTTGTACCCGATGACCACCCTCGTCCTTTTCATCTGCGCGTGGACGCTGTCGACTTGCATGGGCCTGCTGTCGTTCTCTTCTTCTTCGGCGTTTTGCTCTACTACTTCCGGAAAGGGTGCCCAGCCGACGCGGTGCAGCGCGCGCGGCGGCTATGTCGGCGGCCAGCAGCAGCATTCGCGCACACTCTACGCAGCTCCCACGCTTCTGCTGTGGATCTTTTGGTAGCAGGCTGGGGCCCCGGACCGCTGTGCCATCGTCATCGCCTCCGGCGCCTCCTCCTTGTGCCTTGTTGTCCTCGTCGACCTCCTCCGGCACCTGCTCCTTGTTGTCCTCGTCGACGTCCTCCGGCGCCTGCTCCTTGAGCACTAGTGCCCCGACATTCCCCACGTTTTACTCTTTGCACAGCGTGCCACTTCCTGTGTCGCTCTCCGGTTCTTCTGCAGGATCTTAGCCACCACCTCATCGACCTCAACCGCTTCCCCGTCGAGGTTAACGCGCAGTGGCGGCGTGACGCCCGCCAGCCCCATGAAAGCGGGCCCGATAAGCAGGAACATGGAAACGAGAAGCGCGAAAGGCCCCGGCATGGTGTCGCGCTATCACTGTCAGCAGCTGAGTCAGGAAAATGGTACTGAACGATTGCCGAGTGGAGTGCAAGGCCCACAACGCAAGGCGCCCTAAGACGATCTTTCTGCTTGCGTCCGTGCGTCGATCTGCCCACGCATGTGGCCCTCGAACAAGCGAGCCCATGATTGGCGAATGGGAAACGACCACGACGACGAAGACCGGCAGTCCGTGCATTAATACGGTTGGTGGTACACCTATAGAGACACACTGCCACTGGTCCCTCGATCTGTCACGGTATAGTCGCATGACATGGCTCCTCTATATTCTGTTCGTCCACCTCCACCCATTGATCTACACGGAGCCGAGCGCCTGTCGATAGCCCGCAGAGAAGTATAGGAGACGCTATAGTTTTTGTCACTTGCTCGCGAGCGGGTAAAAGGCTTCGCTTTTCGCGCGGTTAGCTGCATCACTCTCAAGCGCTGAAACCGCGCCAGCTCCACCAGTCGCTCTCGAACCGCCCAGTACGCCCACCTCCTGGAGCCATGCGTAGTTTGGATAGATGTCCACTTGCTTGTCGCACACGGTGCGGACCCGTGCGTGCACGCGGTTGCACTCGAATTCGTCCAGGCCCAAGGTGACTTCGTCGTAGTTTTCCTTTTGCAATCCACCAGTATCGCACAGCAGCCGCACGTACCGCCGAAGGTACGCCTCGACATCGAATCCCGCCTCGCCCGGCAGCGGGGACGAGCTCGATGAGTTCCGCGCAATGAGCTCCACCTGCTGCTCTGCTCGATCTACTCCGCCCCCCGACACGAGCGCCGAGCTGTTGCCTAGGCGCGCACACATCATGGAGACGCGGCTTTCGTGTCCGTCGTGGTTTTCCGTCCTTTTGGCCGTCCTCTTCAACATGTTCCACTTCGCGCGTCGTCGCAAGCGCACGAACTCGTGCAGGAAGGAGCGGAAAGCTGGACGTCCGCGCGGCAACTCGAGCCGGGAAAACTCCCGCGCAAACTTTGGCAAGAAGGCCAGCGACACGTTCTTATTTTCCAAAGGGGCGACGTCGTGGTCCGCTGTCGCTCCCGCTCCGACACTCTTGTTCATCACGCCGTCCACTACAACGCGATCTCCGAAGAGCACTTCCTCCAGCTCCTCGGCCAGGTCTTTGTGGATGAAGACGTCGTCCGTACCCGTGTCCATCATCAACTCGTACCCGTGGCGCCGCAGCACCTTTGCGTGCGTGTGCGAGGAGCCGGACGACACGGCGAAGCTCGCGTTCAGGAGCGCCAGTAGGTTTTTTTCCTCCTCGTGCCCCGCGTGCCGCAATTCCGGATGCGCCCAGTACAAATTCTCCGCAGTGAACATCGGGTTGCGAAAGTTGCTCTCGCAGATGATGAACAGGGGGAAAAGGTAGAAGCTCGCGTCTGTTCTCGTTGGGCCGCCGGTAGCTCCCGAAAACGGGATGGGAGTGCGCAGCGCGGTGTCGATGGTCTCCAAATCGCCCAGCCACTGGTCGATATCCACCTTAAAAACGTCGACGATGACGTCGTAGCTCGAAGCGCCGCGTACCTTTGTGCGACCCGCGTTTGCTGTCGTTCCTACCTCCTTCTTCTCCGATGAAGTAGCCCCAAGCACGCTCTGGAACAGGTCCGTCAACAGATACCGCATGGTTTCCTTTCCTGCCGGAAGATTCGCGATCCTCACACCCTTTTGCTTCTCCGCGCTCGTCGTCACTTCGTCCGCACGCTCGAGATGGTCGTACAGCGCGACAAACCGCCGTCGTTCTGCGGCAAGAAAGCTGTCACCCGACACTTCGAAAGGCGGCCCGAACTTTTCCCGCTGCGCGGCTGCAGTCTGTCGTCC
>RXOD01004389.1:0-23072 GCA_005223375.1 Amoebophrya sp. AT5.2
AGGTCCGTCCTTCCCCGTCGAGCCTCCCGTGGTCAGCCCGCCTTCGGAAGTTTCGTCCTTCTGCGTGTCAGTAGGCGAGCCTGCAACGGTCGCGGAGGATGACGGCTCCGCTGCTCCTGCAGCTGCAGTCGCTGCGTCGGCGTCCTTTTGGTCGGATGCTGCATTGGCACCGTCCCTCTTCGCCAAGACCGCGTCTTGCTTCGCCTTCAGCCCATGATGATCCTGCCTCTTTTTCATACTTGCAGCTTGGTTAGCGAGGTACTCGCTCAGCGACCCCGCGTTCGCGAGCAGGTCGTGCTTCGCCCCGCCGGGATTTTGGAGGTGCCCGTGTTTTAAATTCGATCCGTGGTGGCCGCCGTGAGGCTGAGGGTGCAGCGGCCGGGGGTGCGCCTGTGCGCTAGGCTTGCTCGGGTGATGCGCCGGGTGGAGCTCATGGTTGTGAGTTCCCACCTTCTGGTCGAAAATGGCAAACATCTCCGCTATGTTGTGTGACTTCTTTTTGGGGGCGCCGGAGCCGGGGCCCCCGTCGGGCGACACGGCTGCGGCGAGTCCTCCCGTCGCAGTAGTTCCCGCTGCTCCCTCCGTAACGCCCTCCGAGGTGGAGCCTGTGGTCACGCCGCCGTCCGTTGCACTATTTGCCGCGGCCGTGCCTTTATGGTCCTTGTCACCAGAAGTTGTACCGCTGGCAGCCCCCCCGGCTCCCTCCGTCGCGGAGGCCGTTGCGCCATCTGCTGGTGCAGTAGCAGCAGTGGTCGCACCGCCTCCCGCAACAGCTGCCGGCCCCGTCTTCGGCGTGGTCTGCTGCGAGCCTGCGGTGGATTCCGCTGACACTTCTGCACCTTTTGTGCCCGCGGTGCCAGCTGTCGGGGCAGTGCCTCCGCTCGCACCTGGTGCGGTCAAGCCGATGTTCGATGCCACTGTAGTCGCGAAGCTGCTCGTCGGAATACTACTCGCGGGTACCACTCCACCGTCCACCTTGTCTTTGCTCGCTTTCTTCGCCAGCTCCTGCTCGGTCTTTTTCTTGTTTTCCTCCTCCGTGATGTTTCTACCGCTGTTGGGATCCACAATCATGAACTTCCGACGCGGCGGCGCTGCCGCTCCCGGGCCCGTCGTTGCACCCGGCGCCCCCGTGGAGCCCTGCCCGCCACCGTAGCCGGCGGAGCCCGGGCCGGTTTGCGGTTGGCTTTGCGTGGGGTAGAAGGTCGTCGCGCCGGGGTAGAAACTTGTGCCCGGCTGCCACCCCGCCGACATGGGGTCGCCGCTGCCACCCCCCGGTCCGCCGACAATACTATTCGTTCCGGTGAGCATGTCGCTGGATCCCCCGCCCTGCATGTTCATGTTCTGACCACCGATGCTCCCGGGCTGCACGAGCGCGTTTCCGGTGCCCGACATGGCGCCTGCTTGCGACTGCGTGGGGTGCAGCGAGGGCGTCAAAGTGGTTGCACCGGCCGACGATTGAATGCTCGGCGCGGTGTTCAACATCGAGTTCTGACCCTGGGCCTGCGGCGCCGTGCCTCCCTGCTGCCCCCCGCCGGGGATTTGCGACAGGCCGCTCATCTGCGATTGTAGCTGGGATATGTTGGACATGGACAGCGTGCCGCCAATCTGGGACAGCGTGCCCATACTGCCGCCCCCCAGCTGCGTCTGGCCCATATTATTATTACCGCCAGGAGGGCCCAGACTCGGCGGCATCTGCGTGTTGCCGGATTGTGGCTGCGGACCTGGACCACCCCCTGGGTTTCCGCCGAAGGAGCCCATAGCATTTCCCCCCATCGGGTTTTGCGGGCCCGGGCCCCCACCGAACATGTTGTTGTTTTGGTTTCCTGCGCCCCCGCCCATGCCAACGCCGCTGAGGGATCCCATGGCACCGCCGCCGCCGCCAATCATGCTGGTATTTCCAGCACCAGAAGACCCCATGTTATTCATGCCCATGCCCCCACCGCCGCCCGACAGGTTCATGTTATTATTATTTCCCCCCATGTTGTTCATACCGTTATTCATTCCCTGACCGCCCATCGTCCCCATCTGGTTGCTGTTAGTATGCGATGCGCCCATTCCGCCCGCCCCCGACATTACGGGGTTCGTGTTGCTGCCAACGGAGCCCATGGCGGACGGCATGCTGAGGCCCTGCCCGGGGGCGCCCATATTCGGCTGCGGCGGCTGCGGCACGTTCGAATTCCCGCCGCCACCTGCGCTCGGCATGCTCAATTGGAAATTGCCGCCGTTCCAGCTGTTTTGGCGGTTGCCGTGGCCGAACCCAACCCCCGGGGGGCCGCCCGGATGACCACCGCCGGGACCGCCCATGTTGTTCGGGTTACCGGGCCCGCCAGGTGGGCCCATATTGTTGTTTCCTCCGGGACCACCGGCGCCCACGTTCAGGTTCACGCCGCCGGGACCAGGCGGCCCCCCGCCACTCGTCTGGGCCATGTTTCCGCTCTGCGTTCCGCCAGGACCCATGCTGGACGCGCCCGAAGCTGCGGAATTGTTCCGGCTCAACGGCTGGTGGTTGCCCTGCTGATGGTGGGAGGAAGCGGACGCCTGGCCGGAGTTGTTGGCAGGAGGCGGGGGGTTGTAGCCGTTGGTGGCCCACGACGAGGACTGGCCGCCTTGGTGGTTCCCGCCGCCGTGGTTACTGCTCCCACCATGGTTACCCCAATTATTACCGCCGCGCTGATTGCTTCCCCAATTGCCCCCCTGGCCGCTCCACGAGCCACCGCGGTCCATCTAATCAGCGAGTTGTGGTCGTCTGGCTCTGAAGTTAGTCGTAGAAGAGGACTAAGATGCCGTTACTGATCGCGGAAGGAGCGGCTTCGCGGTGCGCTCTCGGTACCGATACAGATTGATAGCTGCTTCGATTCTTGATGCGGAAAGAACCTATTCTTTCAGTTGTTGCCTCAGCTTCAGGTTCAGAACAAGACGACTACTGGACGCGCACTTCCCCGGCGTGCGTGCGCTTGCTGTATTGTTAGTCGACGCTGAGGATGACGATCTACTTCACGTAGAAGCAAACTTTCGCTGCAGCCGCGGCAGGCGTGTCCTTGCGCTCGACTCGTCCTGCTCGTCGCTGCGGTACTTCTGTCGCTGCCTGCTCCTCGGCCTCGTCCTCGAGGTCCTGCTCCTGCTGCCGTGCTCTTTCCCGCGCGATCGGATAGCCAGCGAAGACTACTCATTGGCAGAGGAGGAGGGACGCGAGGGCAAACGCAAAATGCGAAGGCATCCAGATCCAGATCTTCGATAAGACTTCAAAATGAAAGGTTGTCCGCCCCAGAGGTAAAGCAGCAACAATCGACCACACCGGAGTAGAGGTAAACGCAAAGGGCGAGCGAGAAGCGTACTTCTTACTTCGTTCCGAGGACGAAGGCTTCGCCGCGACGCCCTCACTTTTTAATGCCGATTTGGTGCGAAGCAGAAGGCACGACCACGACCGGATCCTCGCTATTTATTTCTAAAAAGTTCGCCAGCGCCACCGGGAAGAGACATACAAAACTGCGTTAGCGCCGTATGCAGGTGTATCCTTTCGTCCTATGTCTGACCTAGGGATGAGAATGAGATGAAAAATCGCGTGGCGACTTAGTGGTCGTTGACGTAGGGTTCGTCCATCAAACTTTGCACACTCAAAAAAGTTGCTACGCTGCTCGTGTAAGAATCACTACGAAACAAGCAGTCCTTCTTCCTGGACCAAGTTGCAACTGAGCAGCATGCATAAAGGCCAATGATGAGAAAGAGAACGGTTCATCTGTAGCATCCTGGTTGAGCTATTGAGGGAGGCGGAGAGAAGCCGTAGGAGCCGGAGCTAGGCGGAGCGCACGGACATTGTTCTGAAATGAAGCAGAGGCAGATCTCTGTCGCCTCCTTGCACATTTTCATGATTTAACGATCGACAACGAATTTTCGAGTTGAGTGATTCCGTCATTTCAGGCGAAAGAAGAGCCGGAACATGAATGAAGATTCTCGTTGACACAGAGACAGACCTGTCCGCTTCACATTTCAACATTGTGTGCGGAATATACTCGTTCGTACTTGTTCATTGAGTTCGGTTACGTCAGGGGAGGGGTGCACTTGCTTCGGTTGCGGGGTTCGCACTTTGCGAACATCTGTGTCGCACCTCGCACTGAAGAAACATCTCTCGTCCTAATATCATGTCTCGACGTTGCTTGTGACGTATCTATCTTGGTCCACGTGTGCAAAATAAAGAAAAAGCGTCATACTTCGACGAACATATCGTGGAGACCCCTAGTCTTCAGGTAGTTGTACCGTGCAAGAAATCAAAAGCAAGAGTGATAGTGAATTCATCTATGCTAACGTATGGCTATGCCCAGAACAAAATGTTAATGTTAATGTTTGCTTTCTCTTGATAATTGCAGCATGTAAAGCTATGTATAGCTTTTCGAGGCTCGTCTTTCCAGCTGTGCGTCCTAACTGAGCCTCTCCTGCCCGTCTCGCTCCTCCCGCTCAGGTGGTCGGGGGGAGGACGAACGCAAGGACCCATCGCAAATCGTTTGAATCTGCGCGATCACCTTCATCAGGTTCACGCCTGATTGTCCTCCGCGGGCGCTTCCGCTTCCGCAGCGGGCGCTTCCGCTTCCGCTTCCGCAGCGGGCGCCGGGATCGCTTCTTCCGTCCCCATCTCCTTCAGCTCGACCGCCGGCTCCAGGAGAGGAGCTCCCCGAACCACAGGCGCATTGCCGACAAGCGCGCGCATTTTGCCGTCGGTAAACAGGGTCTCCAAAACGCCCACCGTCCGGTCGCGGTCGAACAGCGCCCCGAGCTCCGCGGTCGAAACTTGCTCGCCGATGGAGCACGCCTCCACGAACTCACTCAGCACGATGGTGGGCTGCCGCGGCCCCGAATTCGGGTTCTCGGCATCCGCGGGGGCTGTCGTGGTGATGTCCAATCGATATGATAAGTGGTTCGTCGATGAATCATGGTTTGTGCTACTCGACCTCGGATACGGATTCATAATTTTGCGGTGTGATAAAAATGTTCACCATGACAAAGTTTGTTTGTGGCGTCAACCGATTCTTCTTCATCCATGAAAAAAGCGGCTATCAACTGGCGATGAAGATGATGCTATGCTATGGTCTCGAGGACCGCATTCGCATGAATTCAAACAACAAAACAATTAATAGCCTTGTAAAAATGGGACAGTACTATCGAAGCCCCGGTCCATTCCTTCCATCATTGCGGTGGCCATCGAGTTGATTTCTTTCTTGTCCAGGATGCCGTCCGCGACCACCTGTTGCAGGCACTCGAGCAGCATTTTCCGGAGGTGTTCCTCCTCGATCCCGTCTTTTCCTTCGTGCTCGGCCGCGAGTTGCTTGAAGACGTGCGCGGCCATCATTTTCCGCGCGCAGGCGCCGTAGGAGGCGTCCGTGAGCCCCAGCGGTTCCGACTGCACGCGCTGGTACACCGCGCTCGCGGGCCCGCAGAAATTCAGCGCAAGCACCTTGCACACCGCGGTGGGCACGGACAGCAGCACGATCGCGTTCACGATCGCGGTAATCAGTGCCGCGAAGTCGAACCAGTTGAAGCGGCCCGTGGCCTCCAGCGTGATCGAGACGCCGAACTGGTAGCGGTAGCGGTAGCTGCCCGTGTCCTGGGGGTCGGTGACGCTGTTGGTGGTGGGGGCAGTGGTGTAGGCGACCACCATGTTGCTGTTCCACATGGGCACCGCGTTCACGCGCACGAAGCACATCACGCCGTCGAAGTCCTCGCTGTGCACGTCGGTGTTTTCGTACACCATCGACAGCCGCAGCTGCATCCCCGCGAGGCGCAGGGTGGGGTTCCCCGTTTCCAACGCGCCCCCGTTCTTCAGCTCGGCCTGGGCGGCGTCCAGGTCCACGCCGGCGCACGCCAGCAGGTCCTGCAACTGCCCCGAGATGCCCGTCCGCGAGTTCTCCGCGTCCCACTGGTTCACACCCCCGAAGGAGCACCACCGTCCCCCGTTCGCGTTCTGGAAAACGGTGCGGACCTTGCCCTCCTGCCCCGACACGGTCTCCTGCTGCCCCCCCGAACTCGTGGTCACCGCCTGCTGCACGTCCTGCCCCCGGCGGACGTCACTGCCCTTCGGCACCTCGTACCCGTGGTTGAAGTTGATGGTGAAGGCCTCCACGTTGTCCACGAAGAAGTCGCTGCTCCACTGCACCGCGCCGTTGGTGTAGTACTTATCGCGGATGAAGGTCGGGATGTACATTGAGTTCCCCAGCTTCCACATGTGCTCCCCGGTCGGCAACTGCGCGCACTTCCGGGGGAAGTAGTTGTCCGAGCCGTCCCACGAGTAGTCGAACGTGCCTGGACTGCTGCAGTGGGCCTTGGCCGCGGCCGTCCCGCCGGACGTCGGGGCTCCGGACCAGAGCGAAATCTTGGAGTGCACCGGCACTTCGGTGACGTAGAAAGGCCGCGCGAGGAAGAGACTGTAACACACGTACACCAGGATGACAACCGTGAGGATCTTGTGGAGCCCGCCCAAACGACGGTTCTCGATCCTCACCGTCTTTGGGAGCTCCACGTACATGATCAGACTATCGAGGATGCTGGCCATCTTCTCGAGGTTGCGAGCACTTCTAGATGCTGGCGGATAATTCGTAGTTGCTGTGTGCTAGTTGTACTGTTCGTTCTTGTTCAAATTCGCTTGACGGGGGGATTTGGAGAGGTTGAGGTTTCGCAGTAATTCTCTGGTGAAGTGAGTACAGTGTCCTTGGGAGTCAGTGCGACTGCGAGTGGCTCAGCAACCTCCACCTCGCAAATCATATGATTACTTTCAGTTTTACAGCGTTGCGACAAGGCGACGGAAACTGGTCCTGCCTGTTCTGCGACCGACGGACGACAGCATGTAACACGAAGAAACGAATGGTAAGCAATTGTAGCTGCACGCTAACGGTTCACAGACACAGAAAAAGATTCCAAGGCACGTGCACGAACGGTTCACAGGCATAGAAAAAGATTGCAGGGCGCAGGCATACAACGATGCGTGGGACCGACCGCTCCTGTTCTGCTGGTACCTTCGAATGGATGCGTTCCTTCGAAGGGGGACCGATGCGTACCTTCGAATGGATTTGCGAGACCGAGAATCCAAAACCAAATCACCGACGTCTATTCATTGCGACCGTTAACTGAACGGGAAAGGTTTAGAGTACCACGACGCTGGCCAGAGCCAGACAGAGACCGAGACGAAGAAAATCGCTAGAACCACGATTCCAGAAAGAACGCGCCTAACACGAACGCCGGTTCGACACAAGTATGCGTAACCTTGTTCAGTCGAAGATGAGCAATGTCACTCGCCGTTTTGGCCCCTTCCTGCCTCCGGTTGGAAAGTCGTAAAGAAAGGATAAGTAGAAAGATATCAATCTGTTCATTCTCCAGCCGCAAAATATCGACGCCTTCCGCGCCGCGCCTTGAGCATCGCGCGAGGTCAGAAAAAGCCCAAAGGAATTTGTACAAAAATGTGGGCCCTAAAAGACGTGGAGCAAAACCAAAACGTGGGTTGTAAATTGATTTGATTACGGTGGATACAGCTCCGCACGCGTGCTAGTGCTTGCAAAATGAAAATGGGTAAGGTCTGTCTGACGTGATTCACGCATTCATTGGCGACCGGAGATGCTCCAGCTTCTTTCTTAAAGTCCGTCAATGAATCAGGCTCAGCTGGAAACACCACGTCTTGTGTAACCATAAACTGGTGACACTGCAAATACTTAGGTTCAAATCAAGGGACGTGGTGAGCTTCATCCTTTTACTTTTTTCCGCGCGCCGCTAGAAGGGGGCGTGATCGGAGACGGCGATTAATTTCGTGCGCGACGCGGTCGCAGTCACCTGCCCCATTGTGCGGGTGGAGCCTGTGTTATGCGCAGCTCCCCCACTAGCACCGAAAAACGTCGAATTGTTCGCCGCAACAGACGACGCTGCGAACGAGCCAGTGGAGAACGTGGAGTTAGAGGTTGAAAAAAGTCAGGTCGTGCTTCAGGTCTAGGTTTAGCAGATGGCACCCATGGAGGTATCGGATCATCCCGTTATCAAATGGCACCACCCATGGAGGTCACTCATCAGCCAGCAAGAAGTGGCCGATAAGGGTTCGTCTCCATTCGGGCGCACCTGGTGCTCTCTTCGTTAAACCGACACCAGTAGCCAGGGACTCCCTACCACCGTATGACTGCCGAGTCAGCTGGGGCGGGAACCAGCACACAAGGGGAGTCACCCACAGGAGGCCGCAGCCTTCATGGGGCAAGGGGACTGAGGCGAAATTCAACCCGCGAGGGTTGTCCTCTCAGCAAACCTAAACCTGAACCTAAACCTGAATTTATTCAACCCTTAATGGAGAACCCTGACGTGGACCGGCTCCGTGGCAGCTGCGACATGCTGCATCGGCCTGACGTACTCGAAATGGCGGTCGACTGCTCTGTTGCAGTCGACATGGCGTCGGACTCTTTCGAGCCCGTGCGGCGAAGCGGCTGCGGCGTGTAACTCGTCGTCGTGGAGGTGGTAAGAGCACCAGCAGCCGGCGTGCTGCTCCCCGAGAAGACCTTGCTCGCGCTCCGCGACCGCAGCTCGAGCGCCCTCACGAGCGATACCGGGCGGCTGTCCGCCATCTCTTGGTACTCGTGCTGGTACGCAGGCGCTGGCGCGGGAGTTGCGGCCGCGACGGCAGCAGTGGTGTTCTGCACCAGGGCGGCGCCCAGCTGCTGGTATCGCTTCAGCGAGCTGCCCCCCGTCGAATTTGGAGTCGGGCCCGCAGCCGCGCCGGCGGCGGGTGCGAGGTACGCCCCGCGGTCCCCAGTCCCCGGTCGCGGCGGGATTATCTGCTTCTGCGGAGTCACAAACTGGAGCTCCAGATTATTGTTCGTCGCGGCCGCTGCTCCGGCGTGCTTCTTGCGCGGCGTTGACGTTGCCTCGGCCTCGAGCATGTCCAGTGCGTCGCGCATGCTACTCTGCAGCTGCATCATGCCCCCTGCTCCGGTCGGCGTGCTGGGGGCCGCGTTCTTTCGCATGCTCAGGCTGGGCCGCGTGCCCCCCAGCTTGCGAGTGGATGCAGCCTGCAGGTCGCGTAGGGAGGCCGCTGCTGCCTGTCCCCCCGGCCCGGTGCGGACGGTTGACGTGATTGGGCCGCCTCCGCCCAGCATGGAAAGGGTGGTCGATGTTGCTGTAGTCAGACCCCCGCCCCCGAGGCTTATCCTCTTCCCGCTGCCCGTGGAGGCAAGATCATTACTCGGTCCGTCGTCGTCGTCATCCCCTCCGACGAATGCCGCGGCCCCCTTCGACGAACCTCCCGTCGGCGTCGTGCCGTAGAAATTTCCCGCCTTCTTCTTCGCGGACGAAAATGCCACCCGCTGCATTAGCCTTTCCAGAGGATCCACTGGCGCTACTCTTCCGTCGTTCATGGCGTTTTCATCCCCTGCTCTTCCTGCACTAGTCTCCTCGGCGTCAGCGCTTATTGTAAGGCCAGGCCCGCCACCTGCGCCGAAAGAGGATGCGAAGCTCGCCGACCGGCCTGGTTGTCCGTGCAGCCCGGTCTCTTTTTTCAAGGGTGACAAGGAACTCACCGTCGCCACCGAAGCAACAAGCGGGACCCCAGACGGCAGCACTCCCGAACACAGGTCCCCGCCGATCGCGCGCATGTTTTTGCTGAACTTCGTCGCGTAGTAGTAGTTTCCTGCCTCGTCGTCCGCGTCTCCGACGACGAGCTCGCCGTTCGCGGTCACCCTCACCCGGCTCAGTTCCTTCAACTCGCCGTGCTCGTACAGGAGCAGCGCCTTCACGAAGAAATCGCGGAACAGCTCCACGCCCTCCAGCTCTTCGCGCAGCGCCTGCGGCACGCCGTGCAGCGGATCCGCGGAACTGCTCGGCAGCACGCGATACGTCTGGTTGAAAATGTTGTTGGTTGTACTACTCAACCTGGCACAGCTGCTGAGCGTGTCGTGCATCCGGTTCGCGTTCGCGGGGACCACACGCGTGGAGCCGCCCGGGTGCCACACGTACTGCGGTCCGTGCGCGGCCGTCGATAGCGGCCCCGCCGGGACCCCCGCAGAGGACAGTTCGTCCACGCTCCAGCCCGCCTCCTTGATCAGGTTCCGCAGAAACGGCAGCCCCAGGCCCCGCATCTTCTGCGCCACGAACCTGCACTGCGTCGCGAACTCCCGCTCGAGAATGAAGTCGGGCAGTTCCTTGTCCCCCTGCACCACGACTTTCCGAAACAGCGTTCGCGGGCTCCCGCTCTGCAGCCCGGACAGGTCTTCCGCGTTCTTCAACCGCTCTCCAAGCGCGTCGTCCTCCTCTTCGCCCTTCCTCTCCTCCCTTCCGTCGAGCGCGGCTTTCCGCCGCTCGGCTTCCAAGCGACGCTCCTCCTCCTTCTTGATCAGCTCGGTGTGAATGTCGTCCACGAGTTGGATGCAGGAAGAAGCGGTCAGCATCAGGTTATGCGCACCCTTGAACTCGGGTTTGGAAAGAACGAAGTCCCGCGCCTGCTGCTCGGCGTCCTGACCGGCTTTGGAGGGCGAGGCATTTGCAGCAGGAACTGCTAGTCCTGGGTCCCCCCCGCCGGAGCTGATCGACGAGTACAAATCATCAGCCCGGAGCCGGCCCCCGGGCAGCACCTTCTTGCCCGTAGTTGCAGAAGTAGTAGATGCAGCTTTTGTCGTGGTGGTACTGGGTCCTGTATCCGCGGCCAGGTCTCTCTCAACCAGCGTCTGTACCACGCGGAGAAGCTGTCTCTTCACCTGGTACGACTCGCAGTCGTGCTCCTTCGCGTACTCGACGAGGAGCTGCTTTTTCCGCACAAACACGCCCAGCACGCCGTCGTTGGACCCGACGATCACACGGTTGCCGTCGGGGCTGAAGGCCGCTACTTGCGCCATGTCCATTCCGGTCGCTTTCAGCCGCTGAAACGGCTCGAACACGATGTTGTGTTCGTACGTCTCCTTCCACTTCTTGACGCCGGTCGTGCTGGCGGAGGTGGCGGTCCCGCCGGGCTGAGCTAGGTCCACGCTGCTGCTGTCGCCCCTCGTCAGGTAGCTGCGTCCACCGTGAATCGACGTATTCACGCGCGTCACCAATGCGGAGCCCTTCGACGGCGACGCGTGCAGTCGGGACGACGCCGTTTGCCTGTCCGGCGACTTGTTGTTGCAACACCCGGCATCTGTCGGGCGGAAGACCCGCTGCCGCAGCGTCGCCACCTTCCAGATCAGGAGGCGAGGGCTCACGCAGAGACACCAGAGGGAGTCGCTGGTTAGCTTCGGGGAGTGGACTCCGTCCTCCAGTGCGATCTTCGTGAGCAGCTGCCAGCTGCTGGCATCCTCGTCGCTCAAATCCGCCCACAGCCGCAGGCTTCTGTCCCGGCTTGTGCTCACCAGTACTACCCGCTTCCGCCGCACCAGCCGCGTGCGCGCGCCCGAATGCTGCGATCCGGGCCCCGTGTTCGCAGTCGCACCTCCCGCCACGATATTGGTAGTCGACGAGGAAGAGGATGACGCGCCGCCCCCAGCAGTATTTGTGTTTCCCCCGTTCTTGCTCCCGGGGCGGCTACCCTGGTCCGACAGCGTCCCGTTGGTGTGGTTGCGGCGGCGGGTTTTGGAGGGGGAGCGAGAGTTTGCGCCGTTCTCAGATTCGGACTGCGTGTGGTGGCTGCTCGCGTCCGTCTCCGACTCCGAGCCTATTTCGATCTCCTCCGTTATCATGTCGGTGTAGAACTCAAACGCAGTGATCGCGCCGTGGTGACCTGGTGATGCATGGCGACAACAACATACTTAGACTCACTTTCTTTATAACATCTTCCCCAAGTAGGCCAAGGCCAAGCTGACGTGTGAGAGTGAGTTAGTAGTACCTGACAACATCTTTTCCATTGCGAAGGTCTGTGCGTTCCAGATGGAGATGCTTCCCGACGCGTGCCCCACTACTACTCGCGCACCGCTCGGCGTGAATGCGCAGCAGGTGGGCGCGCCCCAGGACATTACGCTGCGCAAAATTTTCGGCGTGGACTTGGCGCCGCCCCAGTCGCGGGTGTCGTAGACCACCAGCGCCATATCCGCGCACGCCACGATGCTGTCCGCGCGCTTCGGGTGGAACGCCACGCACTGCCACCGCGATCGCTCGGACAGGTCCACCTGGTCCCCGTCCTTGCTGTTCGGTCGCGTCTGGTGCAGAATGTGCCGACGGCCGGCGATCACCACCGCAGCCGAGGAGGAGGACGAGCCGGGACGGTTACCGCCGTTCGGCCCCTGATCGGCCGCACCGTGCACTCCGGCGGCAACAAAGGTACTGGCCGCCGGCTGCTGCTGCGGACCCCTACCCATCGTCCCAGCAAGCGCGTGCGCGGCACCCATGGCACCTGCGCCGGCTTTCGACCCCGAGCGCGAAACCTTGCCGGCGCCAGCGGTCTCCTCCTCGCCCATGCCGCTCGAGTCCAGCATCTTGGTGAAGGGTGGCGGTATCCATTTCACGAACGAGAAATCGTCGTCGACCTTGAACAGCCGAATCCCGTCGCCTGACAAAACGATCAAAAACTCCGGCGGGGATGTACTACTACCTCCAGCAGCTGCGCCCCCACCGTCGCCCGCTATCGAAAACGTCAGTCTCTTCGGAGGAAAGCTCGTGTTCGTCTTCAGGGTGTGCGTTTCGGCGTAGCTTGCGAACTCATACACTTTCACATCACCTGACCCGTTCCCCACCACGAAAAACGTCTTGCAGGGGGAAATTGCAATCGACGTTATCTCCATGTTCAAACAAACCAAGGTCCGTTCGTACAGAAAGTCGTCCCAGGAGCTCGCGCCGGCCTTGTCGATGTAGGCGCCGGAATTCGGATGCGTGTTGTTGTGCATCTGTTTCTGCGAGCTGGATCGGCCTACCACTACTCCTCCCGTTCCTCCATTGCGAGCTCCAGTCGCGGTGAGCGTGGCTATCGCGGCACTATGTCTCGACGACGAGGAAGTAGAGCCGCCGGTGCGAGGATAGGAGGATGACAGCGGGGCGGTACTCTTTTGCGGCTGGACTGCGGAAAGGTGGAGGTCCGTCCACATGCTGTTCGCAAGGATCGTCGGAGATGCCATTTTGTTCTACTAGCGACCGCTGGTGGTGTTTTGCGAACCAATCTACAGTCGCTGGGTGGAACAAAAGCAAAACCACCCGCGCAGCCTGGCTACAAATGTATGACCACTGGAGATATTTCTATTGGGGGACGAAAAACTTTGACAATACACACGGTGCTCAATCTTCCACAGGCGATTTCCTTCGCAACTTCTCTCACGTCAGAAATCGCTCGCGGAAACGATAACTCTGGTGCCACTCCCCCACGGTTCTTCAGAACTAGAAGTGCTGAAGATAACACGACGCGCTACGAGCATGCGTCTTCAAGTCGCCGCAGCAGACACTGCGTGCTCTCGCTTCATTTTCTGCAGAAATCGTAAATCGTTCATGATGCGGAACTTCATTTCATGCATGGAGGTTTCCTTTGCGTTTTTTAGGTGGTACGAACCATGATTCAACAAAATCAGTCCGCAGGGCTACAGCGCGACGATAATGTGCCTTTTCATCTCCACTCCGCCGGATTCCCTTAGAAGAGATGTGCTGCCAATTGTCCGGACACGTTGGTGAGGTTGCGGCCCAGTTTCGCGTCCTTGTCCTTTAGTGCGGTGGCGTTGAGCTGCAGAAGCGCGAGTCGGAAGGACATGTTTTGCGTTTTTTCCAACACCTGGTGGTACACCTCGCTCTCCTCCTTCGGGAAGAAAACACTGCTCTCGCCCTGAGTTTATTATTGTGCGGAAAGTGCTTTCCTTCGATGATAACCACAACAACGTACGAAGCATAGAGACAGAGGCAAATCCTTTTGCTGCAAATGGGGATGTGGCGGAGCTTGAGGCAAAATAAAGATGGAGATGCTACCTTCGCGTCCGAGTCGATGCAGGCGCCGCTGAGCTTCCCTGACTGGATGAGCTCCACGATCCAGGCCTCGGCCGAGGAAGAAGCCATGCTCATCTTGTTCGCGATCGTCGGAATGTCAACCGATTGGTGGATCCTGAGGGATAGCAAAAATGTTGAGGAATGAATAATGAAATATGGTCGTGCACCAACATTTTAATCAAAGGAGCAGCGGCATCGCAGGCATAGTAGTTCGTGCGGGCAGCATAGAGCATGCAGTATCTATGTATACTTTTAGGTACCTGCAGTAGATGGTGAAGATGGCCAGCCTAGCGTTGCTCATGATCGTCTCTGCGTTGGCTCCGTGCAGGAAGTAGTCGTTCTCGCACAGGACCTGCATCTGGTCCAGCTGCAGCTTGGTCTCCTCAAAGTCCAGATCCTGGTGCAACGCGAGCAGGAAGGACGTCACCGGGTCCGAGTAGTTCTGCTTATCCTGCTGCAGCACGTGCACAAGATCCTTCGTCATCGGCTTCAGCTTCTTGTTCAACAGGAAAACGGCCCCGGCATACCGGAGCATGTGCGGACACATCAGGCTGTTAAAGGGCAAGAACAAATTCATCAGAAGTAGTTGTACTTGTAGATTCGTATAGATGCTATTTCATTATTTTTTTAATTTACGCGGAAGAAATTATCAGAGCGCCTCCTTCTCAGCGAAAGAAGCTCGTTCGTGGTACAAACAAAAAAAGCTCGCAAAAGCTATGGTTTTACCTGATGAGTGCAAGGTATTTCTCGCTGAGAAAGAGCTCCATAACCCGCGAGATACTGGAGTGCGCTGACTCCAGGTCGCCGCTCTTCAACAGGACGAAGAGCATCCAGTGCTGCAGCCAGGCCCGCTGCATCAAAATGTCCTTCTTCGTCAGCCCGTTGTTTGTCTCCTCGTCGAGAAATTCGTCCAGAGACAGTATCTGTGGAAAAGTAATTTTTGAGTTTTGGCAATCGCAAAAATTCCTTTTTTTTTTGGTCCATGTAAAAAGCAGAAGTAGGTCGTATGGAAGAGAAGAGAGTTCTTGGAGACCTGCTGCGCCGCCTCCGCGAAGTTTTCTGGCGTTCCCTCGACGCCGAGCGACGCGGCGATGTGGCCGGCGAGCAGGCCCCACTTGATGCTGAGCACTTTGCCGTGAAACTGCTTCTTCTCGTCGTCGGTGGCGGTTTGAGACTCGAGCACCTCCTTGGTGCCGATCTTGGTGAAAATCTTCTCGTAGTGCGCGAGGTTAGACGTGGACATTTGGTAGAGCCCGGACTTGTACAGACTCAGGCACCAGTCGTAGTACAGATCCAGGTGGTCCTTGGAAATGCCGAGGTCCGCGAGCGATTGGTAGCTCTGGCAATTCAGAAGAGACTCGGAACCTGGTGGGGATGGAGAAGTGGAAAGCGAGTGATCAGTCTGTGTCTGACTGTCTAGACTATTAATAATATATCCGCCTAATGTTCCGTTCATGGCCCACCGACAATACGACCCACAGCGGCAGCCAGCGATTCGCCGGCGAACCTTGCTCGCCTGTCATACATTGTGCTCATCATCGTCCACAGGTGTACGCAAATTTTTTTCTGCCGTTTGGTAAGAAAGTACCTGGTCCTGCTCCCGCTTCTGTTGCTCCACTCTCTGGCTCTCCTTCCGCTCCTTCCTTCGCTGCTGCGACGCTAGCGTCCGTTAGGTACCGCAGCAGCGGCTGCAGCTCCTTCTTCTGGTTATCTACCTTGTCCGACGAAGCCCGTAGCCGGTCGTTGTGGTCGTTCGAGGGATCATACTCCTTGAGCAGTGGGATCAGCTCCGTCCGGGCCTTCAAAAGCGCGACGATCTCGGGAACGATCACACTGTCTGGGTACACCTTTTTTTGCCTCAAATCGTGCAGGATTGCGAGCAGCAGGTGCGGGTCCATGTACGGCGCCAGCTTCGCCGTCAGCTCGTAAGGAGGAGACATGCTTAATTTCGAATCTGGTTGAGGGTAGAGTTTGAAGACGCTTCTGGCCGCTTCAGATGAAAATTTGCGGAGCAGCGCTTAAGTACGCCACGTCCTCCTCGTACTGAATTCCAGCCTGAGATGCGGTTCGTTCGCGGTCCTTATCGGTAAAAAAATGTAAGCAGTGGGCGCGATGGCGCAAAGAAAGAGATCGTGCGAAACGTCACGAGATGATCCAATTGTTCTGCTGTGCGCGAACGATTCAATCCTTGCATGATGTGGTATTACAGATCAAGATGATCACAGTGGCCTTTCTTGGATCGAAGCGCGAGAGATGATTGGATCCTTTTCTCACAAGATCTGGGACGACGCGATGGCAGATCGAGAGAACCTCTTCAGCCACGACCATCTGGGGGGCGTAAAAGGCGTGCGGAAGTCAGTCTGCGATGTGATTATGGTTGGCCACACCCAACCTGCTTATTTGATAAACATTTACAGTCTGTCACATCAGTGACCCTGCTATGTATGTGCATGGCTAATGCAGCGAAGTCAGTGTTGTCGCGATGGGTAGGCGAAAAAGGTCCGTAGCTGCATCCTTTGCTGTCTATCAGAATCTGCATGCTATGTTCTAATAATTAAAGTATTTCCTCATCTTCTTCCGCCAGCAACCTCAGGTTGAGCAAGAAAATTGGATGGAATTTGACCCCCCGGGCTACGGAGGTTGTATGTTGATGCTTTATTTATGGATATTTTGATTGTTCATGTTCCCACTTCCGTCTGTCACTTGAACGCGTCGATCAGTCTTCCGCACACTTTTCCGCTGGGCGAAATACGCGGTTTGTACCCGCCCGTGCCTTCCCCTAAAATCTGTATTCTCTCTTCAGCTGGCTTTTCTCCACCCGCAGCCGACGGAGCAAATGACGACGTCTTACTGCCACGGCGTCCTCCCCCGGCCGCCGCCAGCAGAGGGCGCACCGGCCGCATCTCGTACGGATTGAAATTCTTTTCGCGGTTGAGGTGGTTTGCCCCTTCACGAGGCGGTGAGGGGGTCCTACTTGCTGCTGATGTGGGGCTGTTTTGGTCATGGTCTTCATTACTCCTACCGCTAGTATTTTCCCCGGCACTTTTCGATGACCGCGGGCGACGAGTGTCGCCGTCCTTGGACTCCGCCTCACTCGAAAACACGCTATCTTCTCTCCCCGCCTCCGCCTTCCCCCCTTCCGCACCCAACAAGCGCTCGTTCGTGATCCGACGCTCCTCTGCGCGCAGAAACGCGAGCTGGCGCTGCGTCTCCCGCATCTGCACTTCGGGCGAATTCGTCAGCACGTCAGTCGTCCACGAGCCCGCGAAGGTCGTGCCGGCGGTTGCGTGGTGCTGCGGATGATTTGTGATCGCATTATCAACAGGATTATGACAACCTCCGGCTCCCCCCTCTTGCTGTTCGCGTCCAGCATTATGCAACTCCTCCTCCTCCTCCTCCGCGGAGGATTGCCCAGTCCTAATTTTGAAGGGACGCAAGGTTGCGACGACCTGCTTTGCGCCGTCCGCGTCCGCAAACTCGAAGGGCAGGATAGACTGCGCCCGCAGCTTCACGTGTTTCGCGTTTCGCCGCATGCGGTCCTGTTGGTCTTTCTGGTAATCGGCGAGGGACGGCCCCCCCGTCGGTTCGCCGAAGCCGGCACTGCCTACCGTGGCGCCGAACCCAAGCCTCGTGGTGCTGCCCACGGACGCCAAGCTCGTCATGGTGTTTCGCATGCTGTCCCGCCCTCCCGCACGCATCCCCGGGCTTCCACTTGCTGCGAGCCCCGGCGACGGCCCAGAACCGAAGAAGCCGCGCGTCATCGTCACAGTACTGCGGAGGAGGTCTTCCTGCGTGCCGCGGATACGCTGGTACACGTCACTGATCTTCTGCCGGTCGTACTCGCGGTCTCTTCGGGGATCGCTTGACGCATCCCCTCCCACCGCGTGGTTCCTGTTCTCAAGAAACGCATTCACGCGGTACTGCCGCGCGTGTTCGTGCGCCGCATCGTAGGCTCTTCGAAACGCCGCGCGCACAGAGGGGTCCACGGCTTGCGCAAACGATTCGCAATGCTTCGCGTTCGAGATCGAGCTGCTTCTCCGCCGATGCTCCTGAAGATGCTCCGATCTTCCGTTTTCTCGCTCCTCGCGCCGCAGCCGCTCTTGCTCGGCGACCAGGCGCTCGAGAAGCTTGTCTTCCTCGACGGGCTGCTGCTTTTCCTGCAGACCCGTCGCAGTCACGCTCTTCGTCGCTTCGACTTCAGTGCGGACGACCTGCCGCTTCGTCATCGCCTCAGGTCGCGCATCGCTTCCCTCCTGCAGCAGGGTCGGGAACGCTTCCCTCTCCTCGCTTACATCGTGGTTCTCGAAAAAATTGGTACCAGAAAGCAATAGACCGTCAGTTTTGATACTTCGTCCAGAACCTGCTTCCGCCGGTTCCAGGTACTTCCGGACGGGGAACGAGACCGACGCGTGGAGCCCCGTCTCGGGGTCCCGGTAGTTGGTGACGAACGCGCTCTGCTTCTGCGAGTAGTACACTCCGGGCAGACATCGCCGGTCGCCCACAGGAACTGCTTCCAGAAGCACAAGCTCGGAATTACCAAGCTCTGAAGTGCCAGAATCACCAAGCAAGCTGCGGTGCGCCACCGCCGCCGCATCGGCGCGAGAAGCGGTCATCGCGAGTGCAAACGGCCAGCCACGCAGAGCAAGTGGTGCAAAATGGCTTGCGAAGGTACTTATGCTCAGACGTCAGATCAAGTGCGCTACGAACTCGGAGACGGGGTACGTCCCACGGTGGACCTTTGGACGGGATACGCCTGTAAGGTCTTTAGGAAGCCTGCGAAAAATCGGTAAAGTGACGTCCTTTGGGCAAGCGCTGGCTACGGTAACCCAATCACCTTCATAATAAATTCCCAGCAGCTGGTACACTGGAAACCGGAAAAATAATGCTCGCGAAAACGAAAAAACATGTCATTCATCCATAGCTCAGCACGGAAAGCAGAAAAAACACCGAGTCAGCCAAAATGATGAATCATCACCGCGGGCTAAAACAGCACTTTGCTCGAAATTTCTCAAGCGGGTACGACCACGCGATCGCATGATCTTCCGTAGGGGCATTGCTTTTGGCACGGACTTCAACCTCACACGGTAACGGACGCGGCAACTACGCGGAAGCACGCGACGGACATGAATTCTGGTGAAGCCGAACAATAGCAACTACGTCCTGCTCTTCATTTCAACAAGCGTCACCAATCGCTCACCTCTTGTTCGGATCACCTGCAGCTCCTTGCGTATCACGTTATGCCTCTCAGTTCGTATCTAGCTAGCCTCCAGATCTTTCAAGTAGATGGTGATCTTACATCTTTCCGCCAATTCGTTCGCGATGTGTGGAAAATTCGGCACGAAGAAGCTTTCGAACGCATCGCCGTCCTGCGGCACGTACCCCATGCGGCAGTACCACTCGTGGAGTCTCTTTTTCACCTCGTGCACGTACGCCACCGGCTCCAGCAACTCGCACCGCATCGTTTTCTTCCCGCAAACGTCGCGCGCGTACGTCTCCGCGGCAGACACCAGAAAGCGACCCAATCCCCTTGCGGAAGAAGGGGTGGAGGCACAGGGGCCACAACCGCTGCTGCGCTCCTCCTTCGCGAGAGCCAGCATGCCGAATTCGGCGGTTCCTCCAGCTGTGGCCTGCTCTCCAGCCGCCCCAAACTCCGTGTCGACCAGTACCTGCCCAACCGCGTCAAAGATGCGGAGCAGCTTCGAAACTTCGAGCGAATCTTCTTGCTCCGTCTCGAGGAATCGTTCGGGGGATTCGTCCGCGCTGGTGACTTTCCGCTTGAACAGGACGAGCAGTTTGCGCGCACGCAGCTTGGCCGCCACGTCCGCGGAGTCCGTACGGCCGGGCCAAGACTCCTTCCACATCCCGCGCTCGCCATACTCGTAAGCTTCGTTCACGATGGTCGCGAGCGAATTCGCCAGCGACTCGACGGCGGCCCCCGCATCCTCCACATCTTCCCGCGTACTTCCCCGGCCGCCTCCAGCAGTGCCTGTGCCGCCACAATCGGGGAAACACACGACGTACTCATCGCCAGAACGAGGACGGCTACGACCGCCAGCAGCCGGGGCAAGTAGCTCTTCTTGTGTGGCTGGTTCCGCAGCAGACTTCCTAGCGAGGAAAAACCTGTACGAGCCGCCGCTGGACGATGCCATCCCGTCCGGCCTTCTGGATGCCCTTTCGCACTCCGGCCCTCGCGGATGGACGCTTCGTGGCGAGGCAGAGGCCAGGGCGTGCAAACTTGAGGTTACCCTTATCAAACAAATCAGAATTATCAATCTGTAAGTGTAAACCATCCACCAGCTCGAGGCACTCGTAGTGCGCGTGTTATGCAGAGGATTTCTCGTTCAGATCGATTGACCATATTGGAAACCGAACCTCCACGAAAAAAAACAACGGCTTTCACACCCACTTCGTTCCTTGTTTTGTACACCACGGCGGACTGTTTTCAAGGCGTTTGGAAAACTTTTCTTGCCTGATCACCGGCACCGCGTTCACGAGACAGCCCGCATGAACACCGTGCTGACTTGCGTGTAATAAATTGATTGCCGCCTTTGCGCACACAATCGTGCTCGCTGTGGCGAATATCTCCGACTTCGATGAGCACAAGTCCCCGGGGTTCCGACGCGTTTACCTTACTAGCATCGCCGCGGCATGATCTTTTTCTGCACAGGCGACGGCCTTGTTCCTCAGCCTGTCCGCCAGCCTTCTCCACAAGGCGAGAGACAAGTAAAAGGCTACCCGCACCCACCACAGACGGTCTGACTGGCAGCGGGAGGTCCGACGTCCGAGTTTTTTGACGGCGGGAGAAAGTTCGTCCTCGCAGAGCCACGGCAGCTCGCCAACTAACTCTCGCTGTCGAACACGCCACCTCAAGTGTTCCACACCACCTGCGTTACGACTTGCGCCCTATAGCTGCACCCGGCGGCTCACTGCACTCGGCGGTACCACACCAGGAACTCTGGGTAGACGTTGTCGCTGTCGTACGTGATGAATTCTCGGTACGTCCCCCGGCACTTCTCGCGGTCCCCCAGAACCGAATCGAACTCGCCGCCCACGCACTTGGAAACCAGCTGGTCCGGGTTCGGGTAGATTTCCTCGTCGTACAGAATCCGGCCCAGAACCACCCGGCAAATCAGGATGGGATTAAGCCCGCGGTCGCCCTCCTGCGCGTACTCGTCCGCCTTCGCACACGCCTCCCCGAAGTACACGCCGCGCGAATTTGGAACTAGCTCGGGTCGCCCGTGGTGGGTATGTATGTTGTATCTATCTGTAATGTTTAAGCAGGGCTGTGAGGCGTACGCGTACCTACAGTCACTCTCCGAAAAAGCGCCACCGGGCGGCGGCAGAGAGCCACGCAATGGCGGTGCACGACGTCGCGCAGTTTTTTTTATTGCAGCCTTCGCACGCGACAGCCTCAGCCGAAGAAGAAACTACGGCTCGGTAACAGCAGCATCCTTGTTGCTTCAGTAGAAGCGCGCCTAATCATAGATAAACAACAAATTCAGACATGCCGCACGCAACGTGGTGACATGAACAAGAAAACCTCCTGCAACACATGTTAGTTTACAACAGAACTCCTCCTCGCATCTTTCTCGCGATCGGAAAAGCCACCACTCGCTCTTCCTCCCGGGCAATCGATCGATCGCGGCCTAAGCCGTACAGCGTCCCCGCGTTCGTGCCCGCCAGGTTGATTTTGAAATCGTGATCCGTGATGCTGAGCGCGGCCTCCGGCTTGGTTCCGTGGAAGAGGTAGTATTCGTTAGCGTTCGTGTCGATCGGCGGCTCCCCGCCCGCGAGCTTTCCCCAGAACTGGTCGAACCGGGACCCGTTCTTCAGGACGTTCATCGTCTTCACCGCGCTCGGGTCTCGCCGCGGGTCGTTGTACAGCTTGTGCTTCGCCCCCGCCCCCAGGTTCTCCAGCTTCCGCACGATCTTGTTCTTGCCGCGCAGGTAGTTCACCCAGATCTTGTGGTTCTGCACGTGCACCACCGACACCGCCTCCAGGGCCTTCGGCACCATGCCACGGCGATCCCTCGTCCGTTTTCGGATCATGGTCAGGTCGAACAGCTGCTGCACCACCTCCTTCAGCTCGTCCCGCGGTTTCCGGTACGCCGGGATGAACTCCCCCGCGTCCGACCGCAGCTTGTTCAGCACCGTCTTGATGTCGAAGTGCGAGGGGATCTGGTTCTGCCGCCGGTACTGCTCCATGCACTTCTTCGCCTCCGGCGTGTGCTCGATCCCGCTCCCCTTCAGCTCGTCGTTCATGTACAAGTTCCGCAGCGCGAACTCCAGTTTCTGCGTGATTTGCTGCGCGGTCATAGGTGCCACAGCACCTCCCCCACCCACACTCTGCTGGGACGACAGAGTGGCGGCCTCCTGCAGGAACCGGATCGCCTGCTTCTGCGGGAACAGCAGCAGCTCCGTTTTCGCGTTGTCGTACTCGACCAGCTTCTTCAGCTGGTAGTTCTCCGCGTCCTTGATTGCTTTCTGCAACAGGTCCCGGTCAAACTCCTCCACCGCGGCCTTCAGGGCCCGCTTCACAAATCTCTCCAGGTTCTCCTCCAGCTTCTTCAGCGACTCCCGCCGCCGGGTCTCCTTGTCCACCATCTCGTGAAGAGTAACCTCGCCCCACCCGTACGACTTCGCGCACTCCAGCGCCTTGAACATGGAGTCCAGCTTCTTCTCACTCGTCAGCTCGCACGCGTCGGCCAGGAAACGGGAAAACACGCGCCACCCGCGATTCCGCAGCCGGTCGTCCTCCTCCGTGCTGGCGCGCGAACGCTTGTCCGGCGACGGCGCCCCCCCGACAACACCTGTACCAACGCCATTGTCTCCTTGCTCCAGGCTGTCGGACGACTGGGAGCTGCACTTAGAGGTTGAAAAAATCCAGGTCGTGCTTCAGGTCTAGGTTCAGCCGTCGACGCTATCGGCTCCCGTCAACATCAGACAGATGACACCCATGGAGGTCACAACTCATCGCCCAGCAGTAAGTGGCTGATAACAAGGGTGTCAGATCTCCATTCTGCGAAGTCAGCTGGGGCCGCGGAAACCAGCATACAAATGGAACCAGACACAGGAGGCCGCAGCCTTCTCGGGGGGACGTGCGTCAGGAACAAAACTCTGGCAATCCTAGTCCCGGAACGGGAGAGCTACGTCAACTCTCAGCAACCCTAAACCTGGACCTGAGCCTGAAT
>RXOD01004390.1:0-23065 GCA_005223375.1 Amoebophrya sp. AT5.2
CGCCCGCGGCGCAGGTAGTTGTTGACTGCGAATGCTGACCGCCTGTGGCTGGACGGTAGTCGCCAACACCGCCGTTACCGACTGCGGACGAGGCGAGGCGCTCCGCGCTGCTTGACTGGAACCCAATTCCGATCCCTGCTCGCCACGGGTGAGCGACTGCTCGAAAGATGGGGATGGCCCCGCGAAAGTGGAGGGCGAAAACTGCAGAACTTCGCCCACCGACGGTGGTTGCAAACAGAGCTCGAGAAGATCGCCACCGCGGCCATCCAGTGTCACAGCACCAGACCCTGGTGGGTCCGGCGATTTGTACGACACCAGGTGGTTTGGGCTCTTGAATTGCACCCGCTTTTTCTCCTCCAGGCTGCAGCTGCGGGATGCGCGCCCGAACTTGCTCGTCGCTTGCAGCAAGTAGTTGCTTTCAAGCGGCTCCACGACGTCGGCGTCGACACGTGTGACTGCGCTAGTCCTCGTTGTGTCCTCATGATGAGGCTGCAGAATCTTTTCGTCTGCAGCCGTATTCTGTCGCCCGGCGCGCGCGGCAACCTGTGGCCTCGGCGGGGAGAGCACGACCGACCCCTGTTGCGACCGCGTGCTAACTTCGGACGCCACTGCCGACTGCGGAGTGTGTGGCTCCGAGACGACGCCCCCGGCGCCTGCTGCGACCCCGCGTTGTGCTTGTGACACGAGGAGCTCCTCGTTTCTATCCTGCTTCAGCTTTATTTCCTTCAGACGCCACGAATTTTCGTTGTCTTTGGGGCCTAGACTCGCACCACTCGACTCCGCATTTTCCAGTTCTGTGCCTTGGGGGATGGGTTCCACCAAACCTTCCATCGCCCGCGGGGACGTTTTCAATTTCGACGCTGCGGAACCTTGCAGAGCTTTCTTCGTGTCCGCCGCCATCCCTCGGTCCACCTGTGGCCCCACTTGTGGTTGTCCGGAGCGCTGCGGCGGGCTGAGGCTGCGACTCAGGTCGAGATCGTACTCGTCTTCCACTGAATCCGCTGAAAACGTGTTTTCCGGAACCGCTGCCGCAGCGCTGGGTTCTGTGGGCTCGGGTCCGGGGCGCCGCGGCTTGGGGAACTGCGAGCTAGGCGGGGGCTTCGCGGTCTCCGGAACTGCGGCGGAGAAGGAGGTGGTCACGGCGGCAGCGGAAGCAGCTTTCGGTTTCTCACTGGAGGTTGGTGAAGGGGCGGCAGGAGCCTCTGCAGCGGCCGGCATTTCCTGTAAAAAAAAGTGAAAGAATGATATACTTCACGGATTTTACGAACTATCCATGATTTCCATCGATCCAACTCCAACAGAAGTCGAATCTAGAACATGATAGGTAATGTGACGAGCAAGCTTCCATCTCTGTCCAAAGTACCACGAGCTCGTCCGTGCTCGTTGCCTGATCGGCCGTTTCCACGCTGCATCCGACTGCCGCCGACGTCATGGAAACCTCCTGATGATGTCGGCGAATACTGCTATCTCCAGTTGTTGTTTCCCACGCCTGCGTGCCGACGCTTTCGACGGCCACTTGATGACTTCTCGCCACGGAAGATCCGGGAGCGCCCGGCGCTGGAGGAGAGCGCGACTTCTTACGAGAAGGAGAAGAAGGGGAAGCCCTGCCCCCACCGAACTTGTTCAACAGGTCGGGACTGATTTTCGTCGGCGTCATTTCCTGTTGCTGCAGGCTCTTCGGCTTCGACGCTATCGCTTGCTCCTCTGCTGCCGCTGCCGCTGCCGCTTCTGCGCGCTGCGAACGTTCACGCGCCAGGCTAGACTCCAGTTCTTCGGCACGCTGCGCCGACCGCTGGAACTGCTGCTTTGCCTCCGCGATTTCCTGCTGCGTCTTCTCCAAGTCCGCGGTCAGCTTCGCGTTTTCCGCGCGCAGATTCGCTTCGCAGGCGATGAGATCCGCGTTTTCTGTCCGCAAGCTCGATTCCTCGCTCGTCATGCGCGCATTTTCGGCTTTCAGCGTAGCTTCCTGCGCCCGCAAAGCCTCGTTCTCTGAGCGCAGCGTAGCTGCAATGACGAGATTGTCAACTTCGTCCTCGCTCGTTGGAGCCTTGCCACCAGCAGCTGGCGGTGCGTTCCGCTCTACCTCTACTTGTTCCCGCACTGGCGACTTCCTCTCAAGAGCTTTCCCGGCCGGAGAAGCTTGTTTCGTCATTTCGTTTGCCTGCTGCACGATCACCGCCACCTCTTTTTGCAGGCGGTCATTTTCCCGTTTTAACGAACGCAAATCCGCGACCAGCTGCTCCCGGTCTCGGCGCCACTCGGTCGCCTCCTTCTTCTCCGCTTCGAGCGACGATTTTAGCTGCTGCAGCTCCGCTCGCGAGGGCGTGGCTCCGCTTGGTACGTCCGGGGAGCGCGAACGGGATCTTCGTGGCGACCCGGAGCCGCGTACGTCTTTTGGGCCTCGCTCCGCCGCGACCTCATCACTCCCCGGGCATTGCTCCGGCACAGGCGCAAGCAGCTGACTGAAGGGAGCAGCCCCCCCCGCCACCGTCGTGGTCTTCGTGCTGATGGTTTTGACGGTGCGAGTGGGACTTGTTGATGTGAGAGGTGTGACCGTGACGCCATCTTCTCCCACGATCACTCCCCCTCCTCGCGCGGGTGATCGAGCAGCTGCTGCGGCTGCTACTTGTTCCAGCAGGGGTCCGGGTGGTCCCGCGCGCGCGCCGCCCCCGCCTCCCGCCCCATTATTTTTCGAAGGCGTCGGCGGCGCTGCGCACGTGGGGCTCCGGGTCTGCAGTTGAAGCAGGTGCGTTGCCGTACGTGCCTCTGCTGCGCTCACACGCATGGTCATCCAGAGAGGAACCTCCTTCGCGCTCGGCAGGTGGGCGGCCGCGGATTCATGATCTACTACTCGTTCTTGTTCCCCAGCACGATTTTGATTTGCATCTTCACCCGACGTTGTTGTCGCAGCCTTCGCCAGGTTGAGGTTTGTGAAAATCCGCTTCTGGTGCTCAAGCATCATCTTCGTCCGCGGTGAGGTCCAAGTAGACGAATCAGAACCGCCTCCGACGACCGGGGACAGCCCCGACGTGTTGTTCGGGGAATACCGATGCGGCTCCGGATTCATCTGGGCGTTGCGGGGTCTGGTGGAGTTCGAGTATGTTTTGCTGTGGAAGGTGGAGTTGTGCGGGAACAGTAAGCGAGGGCTCACTTCCGGCGACTTGTACTTGTAGACGCCGTCACGGGACAGCTGCTCTGCGATCAAATTCGACGTGTACAGTGCGGCCTGCTGCTTCGCGAGCTCGTGGGCGTCGACGTCGACGTCTCCGGGCCGCTTCTCATCGGAGTCGTGCTCCTGGTCCTGGGCCGCGTCAAGCTGTCTCTGTCTACTCGAGTCGACCTCGACTCCGCCGCCAGCCGGCGCATCTCGGTTCGCAACGCCTCGCGTCGATCCCCCAATCATGGCAGTGCCACCCCCCACCGTACCTCCGAGCGCGGCCAGCTTTTTCGGCGAACTGCTCCTGCTCTTCCTGTCGGGGTTGCGGGATTTCGCCTTTTTCGGAGACGTGAACCCTTGTTCCATCAACGCCTCCTTTAGCCCGTCGCGCTCCTTCACCATGGCCTCCAGCAGATCGCGCGCCGTCTGCAGCTGTTCCTCCAGCGTGCCCTTCAGCGTCTCCGCGTGCCTCCTCTCCGATGCTAGTTTCTCCCGCAGCTCCGCCGAAAATTGCTCCCGCATTTGCCCGATTCCCCTCTCCAATTCGTCCGCGCTAGTCTTCGACCGCTTCTTCTCCAACTCGAATTCCGTCTGCTTCGTCGTCAAGTGCGTCTCCAGCACGTTGGCCTTGGAAGTCTGCGTCTGCAATTTCGTCTGGAGCTCCGCGATCAGGCTGTCTTTCTGCTGGAGGGAGACCGCCTGCGACTCGATCCTTGAGGAGAGCTCGCGCGCGAGCTCGGCGTTCCTTTTGCTCGAAGTCGGTGAGGAGGTCACGTCGACGGTCTGATCTTCGGAGGTGGCGATCTCCTGGTCGGTCTTCTTCGGTGGACGCCCTCTCTGCAGCGGTGAGAGCTCCGCGCGGAGCTGGCGGTTGGAAGCCTCGGCGGCATGGATCTGCGCGCGGAGATCAAGAACCTGCAGATTCAGCACGTGTCCTTCGTTCATTCGTCGATCAAACAATGAAACACTCATGGCAAAAGGGAAAGCAATAAAACAGCTTTACTTTACCATACCTGCTCGTGGTATCTGGTCGTTTCTGTGTCGCGCAGCTTTGTGATTTCCCCGACGGCCTCCAGTTTCTCCCGGGCATGCGTCGACTGCATCGTTTCCAGCCGTGAGGAAAACGCCTTTTCCGCCGACTTCATTTCCTCCTTCAGCGACTCGTTTTCGCCGCGAAGTTTGATGACGTCCACTTCAAACCTGGTCAATTTGTCCTCCAGCGCGCCGTTCTTCGTCAAGACCTCCGCCGTTTTCGCGTCCAGGCTGCTTTTTTCCAGCGAAACTTCCTGCTGCAACTTCTGCAGCTTTTCCTTCAGCTCGTTGATTTCCGCGGCTTTTGCCTTCGCTTCCGCGCGCTCCCTTTCCAAAGCCTTCGCGCGCTCCTCCTCGAGTCGCGCCTTCGCCGCGTCGTGGGTGTTCTGCGCCTTCTCGATTTCCTCCTTGTGGCGGTCCTTTTCCGCCTTCGCATCCGTCTCGCGCGCGTGCAGCGCCTCCTCCAGCCCGCGGACGCGTTCCTCGTGCTCCGCGCGCGCTGCCGACCGCTCCCCCTCCGTCTTCTCGAGCATTCTGCCCCTCTCCACAAGCTGCACCTCCGCCGCCCTCCACTTCCCCTCGACCTCCGCGACTTTCGCCACGAACTCCGCCCTGTCGTTTTCCCACTTCCGTCTCTCCTCCTCCAGCCTCTCCCGCATCTCGCTTTGAATCCTTTCCCACTCCTGCGCTTCCGTCTTTCCCCGCTCGATGTTTTCCTCTCTCTCCAGCTGCCATTTCGCGCGCTCCGCGTCGAGCAGTGCTTCCGCTCCGGCTCTCTCCGTTTTCAAATTCTCCAGCCGGCACTCCAGCCGTTCCTTCTCGACGAGGAGCACGCTCTCCCGCTCCTTCAGCTCGAGCTCGCTCCGCTCCACCTCCGTCAACCGGCGTTCCAGGAACTCGGCCGCGAGCCGGGACTTTTCCGCTGCGGCCGACAGTTCCAGCTCCTGCACCTTCAGCGCGGACTCCAGTTTTGCCTTCTCCGCGTCCTTCTCCACTTCGCACTGCGACAGCACTTCCTTCTTCACCCCCTCCAGCTTCTCCCTCGCCAGCCGCAGCTCCTGCTCCTCCTTGCGTTTCAGCTCCCGTCCGTGCTCGTCCTGCATCAGTTGCACCGCGTTCGCGTGCCCCTCCCGCAGAACCTGCATCTGCTGCACAAAGTACGTGTCCTTCTCGGCGGCCAGTTTTTGCAGCTGTTCCTCGCCTTGGAGCTTCTGCTTCGCGACCAGCTGCTCGGCGAACTCGTCCTTCTCCCGGACCAGCTTCAGCATCATCCCGTCCCGCGACCGCAGTTCCGTTTCGCGCACGCTGCGCAGTTCCGCGGTGTGCGCCTCGCGCACGCTGCGCAGTTCCGCCTCGTGCGCACTCTTCAGCTGCTCGAGCTGCTGCTCGTGCGCTTTCACGAGGTTTTCGGCCTCGGAGGTTTTCGCGTCGCGGAGCTGCTGCAGGCGTTCCTCCGCGCTCGCTTCGAGCTGCCGAACCGCGGTCTCGTGGGCGAGTGTCAGCCGCTTCCGCTCCTCGTCGTGCGTGGCGTGGATTTTTTCATCACTTCCCACCCGCGACTGCCGCACCTCCTCCAGCCGTTTTTCGCAGTTCTCCCGGACGTCCGTTTTCTCCCGCTCGACCGCCTCCAGCTGGCCCCGCAGCTCCTTCAGCTCCTGCCCCAGCTGCCCCCGCACTTTCTCCACCTCCGAAAACTTCTCCTCGGCCGCCCGACCCAGCATCTTCTCGCCCTCCAACCGCGCCGCGCCGAGCTCCTTGTCGTGCAGCAGCTCGACTTCTTCCAGTTTCCTCTCGTGCGCGGCCTCCACGTCGGCGATCTTCCTTGCATACATCTCCTGCAGCTCCAGTTTCACTTCGTCCACTTCCACGACGAGCTTCTTCTCCGCGTTCGCGAGCTCAGCCTCCAGCTTTTCCACCGTTTCCCGGTGGACCTTCTCGAGTTCTTCGGCGAGCACCTCTCTCTTCTCCTGGTTGTTCTGGCTCATCTCCGAGAGCCAGACCTGCTTCGCCTCGGAAACGGCAGCGGCAGTTGCCTTGGCCTTCTCCTGTTCCAGCGTGGCCCGCTCGTCTTCCAGCCGCGGCCGCAGCACGCCGCTCTCCCAGTTCGCTTTTTCCCGCGCCAGAGTCTCCTCCGCCTGCTGCTGCCACAGCTGCTTCTCCTTGGCCAGGTGCTCTTCCGCGAGGTTCTGAAACAGCTGCCGCTCGTGCTCCGACCTCTCGGCGGCGGAAGCGCTGGCCTGCTCCAGCGCCCGGGCCTTTTCCTTCTCGGAGACCAGCTTCTGGCGATTCAGATCCGCTTCGTTGTCCTTCTTCCAGTTCGCCTCCGCAGCGGCAAGCCCATCTGTCGCCTGCTGCTCCCACTGCTTCTGCTCCTGCTCCAGCTTCGACGCAAATTCCACCGCAAGCGCCGCGCGCAGCTTCTGCTGCTCGGCGTCGGAGTCCGCTTTCGCAGCCTGCAGCTTTTCGTCTGCCTGCAGCCGCTCCGCCTCGGACAACTTTTGCCCCTCCGCGCGGGCCAGTGCGACCTCGGCCTCCAAAGCAGTCTTCACCTTCAGCAGCTTTTCCTCCCATTTTTCCTCGCTGTCCTTCGCCCATTTTTCGCGGTCCGCGAGCTGTTTTTTCTCCAGCTCGACCTCAAGTTTCCCTTTCGCCAGCTTCAGCTTCTCCGCCGTTTCCCGTTCCCACACCTCCCGGTCCGCGCTCTTCTCCGCGCCGCTGTCACTCGCCCACTTCTCCCGCTCCTCGGCGACCCGCTTTTCCGTCTCCAGCATCCACTTCTCCTTCTCGAGGTTCAGCTTTTCGTTCCCCAGCTTCTCCTCCTCGTGCCGCACGGCGAGCGCCTTCAGCTGCAGCTCGAATTCCTGCCGCATCGCCTTCTCGGTCGCCGCACGCCTTTCCTCGGCCGCGGCGAGCGCGGCGGCGGCTTTTTGCGCGGCGGCGACGGTCTGCTCGTCTGCGGAAGCGAGCTTTTGTTTTGCGGCATCGAGCTTCTGGTCTGCGGATGCAATCCTCTCCTCGGCCTCCCGCAGCGCCTGCTGCAGTCGCTCGACCTCGTCGAAGGTCGTGGAAAAAAGAGAAATAAAAAAAAATAGCATGCAAGCTGAAAAAGCATATGCAAAGCTCGAAATGGCAAAGGCCGCTAGGCGCAGCTTCTATGAAAGTAAGTACTTGAGTACTTCTGGTCCTCCGCCCGGTTCGTCTTCTCCGGGAAGGGCGCCATCTTTCCTGCCCGCATTCTGCTGTTCCCGCAGACGGTGTTGCTGCACTAGTTCCGAAACTTTCGCCTCGAGCGCCTGCACCTGCTGCAGCGCCGCTTCGTACTCCTTCTTGTGTTTCTCGTGCTTCTTCCGCAGCTTCTCCTCTTCCTTGGTTTTCTGCTCTAGCCCCTCTTCTTTTGCCTTCAATGCATGCTCCTTGTCGTCCACCTCCTTCTGCAGAATCCGCAGCGTGTCCTCCCGCGACGTGCCCTTTTGCTTCTCAGCCTCGTACTGGGAAGCCATGTCCTGGTCGATTCAGTTTCCGATCATCATCAGATTGTAGTAGAACACAACCGCAAGTAGTATAGTGTAAGTTGAGTACTTACTTTAAAAAAGAAGTAGATACCCGTAGCGAGTTCTGCAGGTCGGCGAAGACTTCCCTCGGCACCGTGGGGGAGGGCGGTTCGTCGAGATCATCGCCGGCGACGGAGGAGGGGGCGCTGCGGTCGACATTCGGAGTTCGCGAAGACGCGGCGCCGGACTCGCGGATCTTCTTGCCGAGCGTTTTCAGGTTTTTCCCGATGTTCTTCATCGAGGGGCATGCGACTGCGACTCTGGCACTAGTTGTCAAGGAGCTTGTAATTGCATAAAAGAACTGACGCTAGGTGGGTACTAGGCTGCACGTGCAGGAGCACGATGCAGTGGAACTAGTATGTGACGAAAACAAGCAATCACCGATGGAACGACCGCCACCGACATCTGTCTTCCGTTTTGCTCTCTCTCAGCATGGCTGTAGTTGGGCCTCCTGATAAAACTTGATTGAAGATCCAAGAAGAAATCTACATCAACAAACGACACGAGGGCGCAGCAGCGCCACAAATTGCGATGCTTTCAGACACGAACGACCTCTGTCGTGGCCCTGACCGAAAAGGCCTGTGATTACTTCAGACCGCGCCCGGTCGTTTTCGGTTCATTGATGATTTTCATCTCAAAATTTGCAAAAATGAATGCCACGGCATTCTATGTTGGTGCCTGCTCCTTAGTAGCTATAGGTACTTAAGGTTAAGACTGGATCGTAGTTGTGCTAGTGAGTGTGACCATAACCAAGCACCTCCAGCGTCAACCGAAAAATAGACGCGTCGTGTGCGGTATCTTCACTTTCGCGCGAGGACTGATATTTCTTTATTCAAGTGCAATTGTGGTGCGCGCCCACTCAAAGCAACTTTATTTTAATAAATGACCAAAATGAAGAATCAATGCACATCGCAGTTTGTACTTGTACTAGAAGATGTAGTTTTTAATTTCAAAACGTAAAGCGTCGTTTCTTTCCCCTGCTCGTCGCCGGCGCCGCCTGTGCAGCTGGAGCAACGAGAACGACTTTTGATTTAATTAACGATGGCCATCGGCGAGGCGGCTTCTCGTTCTCACTTACACCGTACCTAATTGTCGTCGAATGTAACGGTAACGCGAATCCTTTCGACGCTCCTGCTTCACCTGTGTTTGTATAGTAGCGAAAACAGCGCCGCCGAAAACAGCGCGCTTTCCCCCCGCTCCTCATCAGTCGATCCATCGGTTATCGGATGGATGGATGCATGTCTGCTTCACTTCTTTTCTCCCGCCTTCTTCATCATCTTGATCATCTTCCTCCCCATTCCCGCCGCCTTCGAAGTAGTAAACGGCTCTTTTCCTGTGTTCTCTGGGAGGAGTACCGAGCCGACGAAATGCACCGCCGCCATGACGCCAAACAGCATCGGCGCGTTGTTCTGTTTTTCGTACATGGGGTGGGAAGGATCGGTGTACGGGAACCGCAGTAAGTGGATCAGGATTCCCCACACCGGGATGTTCAGCACCCGGCACCAGAACACGCGGTTTGCAGCTGCCGCGCCTCCCTTCCCCCCCTCCCCATCCAAAAGGGAGGAAAACGCGAGCACGGAGAGACTCAGCGCGCAGATCTCGTACGCGCAAATGAAGCGGCCTATGAGCGGGTGGAACGCCTCGGACGGAGCGAGAGCCCCCTGGTGGCGCGCGACGCCTTCCGGATCGTAGATCAGCAGTGTACTCGCGAAAAAGGAAACCGGGGCGCACGCGGCAATGCCCGAAGCCGTGGCGTAACGCCGCAGAAGAGACATGAAGGAGGACGTTTGGCTATGTCCTCCCGCAACATCCTTCCCTTTCATCCCGTTCATCCCTCCCGCCTTCGTAGAAGTATACGGCCCTTTTTTCTCGTTCCCGCTGTTCTCGGGGAAAAGCACCGAGCCGACGAAGAGCACCGCCGCTATGACCGCGAAAGTCTTCGGATGGTCGTACTGCGTTTCGTACATTGGGTACTCCGGCGTGAACGTGAATCGCAACATACTGATCAGCATTGCCCACACAGGGATGTTCAGCATCCGGCACCAAAACACCCGTCTTGCAGCCCCGCCTCCCTTCGTGTCCTTTATTTTATCGTTCTCGAAAACGGAGAAAAACGCAAGCACGGAGAGAGCCAGCGCGCAGGTCTCCATTCCGCCGATGAAGCGGCCCATCAAGGGGTGAAACGCCTGGGACGGAAGGAGAGTTTGATGGCGGCGCGCATAGCCTTCCGCATCGTACAGAAGCGTGGTGCTCACGTAAAACGAAACCGGGGCGCAGGTGACAATGCTCACCGTCGTGGCGTACCGCTGCAGCAGAGAAGTGAGCGACGCCATCTTCACTATGCGGTGGAAGAGCGTCGATGAAAGCGAAACTCCCTACGTCGTCGCCGAAGCCGATAAAAGCGTTTACAAATCCGAGGCTTAGTTTACCACGTATATGCACGTACAGAAAACAGGAACTGCGCAGTCGGTAGAGCAAGAGTTAGTGTTAGATGATGATGATTTACCCAGAAGTAAAGTCCTGTAGTAAAAAAATATGACTTTCGGCGACAGTGAGGGGCTGTAAGTACATAAGCACAAGAAAGTCATCTTCGTTCACGTTCCACAATGATCGAATCGACGCTGTCACCAGCATCGCAGCTCTACTACACCCATGAATCTCAGCTGTTGCACACCGAGGAAGAGGACCGACGGCAGAAACAGAATGTGACACTAAGAAATTTGAATTTCGTCTGATCGTCATCGTTCCCCTTCGCCTTTCCATGAAGATTTACTTACATGATCTCATTCGTCGAATAATTGAAACAGCAAACTGTTGCTCTTGGTCAGGGACAACGTTCAATCCTAGTATAGGCGCGACATCCGGGGGACGCAACAGGGGGGATATCTTTCTGAGTGTTCGCGTAGACACTATTGACCGACAAAGGGGTATTCCTGATCATGATGTCGCTCGATCAATGAATTGCAGAGCGACCCAAAATCCCGGGTCGGAAGGTTGGCGTTCTTGAAAAAGTGAAAACTTAAAGCTACGACGGGGTCGACGTTTTGGTTAGGCTATGAATGTATGTTTATGTAAACTCAAACGACAAGCGATAACGGGTGAGCCACCAGCATAAAGCTTTTTTTTTTTTCTTATCGCGTACTCACCGGGTGTGAAGATGCGCACATTTTTGAAGTGATCCCCCTCTTTACCGATCTGCGACTCGGGGAATTTCCGCGGCGCGTTAAGGTCGCAGTGCGGGTTGTTTTCCCCGTTGCGGTATTTCGCTAGCCAGCTCATGTGATATTTCCCCCCACCTGGTGTGCTGCACGTTCCACTTGCGTCCTCCCTTTAGGTGCCCGTGCCTCGAGAACATCTTCAGATACATAGGTATTGCTCCAGCCTTTTGGGGCGTGGTTATCCGGATCCTTCGCCATGATCTAGTCGGTGCAGACCGGTACCACCGCCGCTTTGTTGCCCTGTTTCAACCGCACCCAGATCGCGTCGATGTCACCGTTCTCATCCGGCTTAAAGTACCACGCGATCTCATGCGACTCTTTCGAGTCGATGTACTGGCTGGGGCCCCAGAGATCCTGCGTCGCGTGCAGAGGCTTTTCCGCCCCCTCCTCGAATCAGTCGGCCGCATACTCGTTCTGCGCCCGCGTGAAGCAGCCCCAGGCGTCGCACGGGCCGTGTTTCCCTGTTTTTCCCCGCGTGGAGCACCACTTTAATTTTCCTGGTTTGCGTTTGGTGGCTCTCGTGAGGAAGTCGTGAGCGCCCGTGTTGCCGTCGTGTTCGCAAATATGGATGGTGAACTGCAGCCCACAGTTGTTGCCCTCGGAGAAGTCGGCACAGCCCCCACCGTTTGCTCAGTTGCCGTCGGCACACTCACGCTCACCCTCTCTGCAAGAAGAACCCTCGCCCGCTGAGCCTTCATCAAAACCAGGATCGTCCCGCATCACTTCTGTCACATCTTCACCGGGATCCCGATCTTAATGATTGGGTGGTCGCTGTAGTCCCCCTCCCGCACCTTTTCGTTCTTGAATTTGGCGTTCTTCCCTCCCTCCAAGGCCGTTCCTGCCACCGCGATGTGGTCAAAATTTTTGATTTTTGACCTGATTAGAGGATGATTGACGGAATTGAACGCGTGGGCGAAGGTCGTGTCGTCCCACACCATGTTTGGGCCGTCGGGCTTGTCTATGTGGTCATATAGGTCGTTGAAGTCGCCCAGTAAAATCTGCAGCACGCCCGGTCCGCCAAATTTTTTGGTGCTCATGGCGTTTTTGATTTTGGTTGTTCCGGTCACGAAGTCCTTGGCGCCGTTGAACAGGGGCCCGTGAAAGTTGGCCACCCGCACCCTTGCGCCGCCCTCCTTCCGCACGAACGACGCCACGAGCACTTTCCGGTCGCACCACTTGTCTTGGGCCTCTGGCGTCACCATCACGTTCTTCTGCACGGAGTCGGCGTCCAACTCCCACTTCGTTTTGTCGTAGGCGATTGCCAGGCCGTCTTCACCCTTCTGTTTCCAGCTGTCCTCGATCACGCCGTACGTGCTGGCGTCCAGGACCTTAGCATACAGCTTTGTCCCCTTCGGATAGTACTCCTGGAAGGCGAAGAAGTCCACGCCCTGAAGCTGGGTATCCACGAGGGTCTTCTGCATCGGAAGATGTTCGGGTTTAAACCACGGAATCCACATATTGAAGCTGACCACGTTGATCACGGCGGAGGTGGCGGCTGCTGCCACTGGTGTAGCTGATTGGGTACCACTAGGGGCCGCGGCCGCGGGGGTAGGCGCCGCCGTTCCTGGCACAACTGGGCCCCCCGCGGCGGGATTGTGGGGTGGGGAAGCTCCTGCTTGGGGCTGGGCTTCGGCTACGACTTGCGGGGGTGTAAAAGTACCACTTTCGCCTTCGCCTTCCTCCAATTCCTCCTCGTCCTCGAAACATTCATCACGCAAGTGCACTTCGTACTCGTCCTTCCCACCACCATCATCAAATAGGGCCAACTTCCTGGTGCCGGCATCTCCTTCAGCACTAGTTGGGCCCGGTTCAAGGGTTGGCGGCGGGGCCGGTTCCGTGGCTGGTAAGGGGGCTGGTCCGGTTGGCCGCGTCTCAACTGGTGAGGGGGCTGGCGGCAGAACTGGTGGCAGGCCAGCACCGAGTTCTGCGCTTGGTAGTGACTCGGGTTCTCCGGGAGCTGCGCCCGGCGGGGTTGGCGGCAGAACGGGTGGTGGCCGGGACAGATCAGCAACTGCGCCAGGTTCTGAATCGGGCCGTCCGGCAACTGCGTCCTCGCCGCTGCTGTCCTCTTCGTCCGGCTTTTTCGGTGTGGAGCCGTGTCCTGGAGACGCGTTCGCGTTTGATGATGAGTCCGAGCCTTTGATTACCTCACCCGGCACCCCTGGCACTGGTTGAGGTCCGATAGCGGGTGCCACCTCGCCCGCTTTACCTTTATGGTCCGCGTCCATCACGTTCGCATCCATCCCCTGACCTGCTTCTGCCCTTGTTCCGTCTGCCTCGGCGCCAGCACTATCTTCCTCGTCTTCCTCCGCTCCGTCTGCCTCGTCCCCCTCTGCCTCCTTCATCCGAGGACTACTTCTCTGACTCTCTTCCTCCGGATCCGAAGCCTTTCGCTGTCCCCGGCGGCCGACCCGGATCTTCTTCCCATTCTCGTAAATGTCGCCGTCGACCGTCGCGCCGGGGTCCACCCGGCTGTCGTAAACGTTGCCGTGCACGTGGGCGCCAGCCTCCACGACCGCATCATACGCGTTCCCGCCAATAAAGGTGCCCGCCCCGATCCGGCCCGTTCCGTCCCCGTAAAAGTTTCCGCCGATGAAGTCTTGGTCTCCCCCTCCGCCGCCGTTGACCGTATGGGAGTCATCCACGATGTTGCCTATTTTCAACTGTCCGCCCGCATTCTGCTCGACCGCTTTCTTGAGCGCCGCGTCGAGTCCAAAAGGTAGGTGCCCGGGCAAATCCTGTATCTGTTTGCCATTCACCGTGACTATGTTGTCGTCGCGATGCTCTTCGCCCCCGAGAAGCTTGGCCTTCTGCCTTTGCCCTTTCTTCTGACCCAGAAGCGGATCGGCAGTCGGCGAGGATCCCCGTCCAAGTAGTTTGGGACACTCTCCCCGCGGCGGCCATGGAGAGTATAACCCAGAACAGTGGTCGATTACTATTTGCTCTCTCTTGACATGGGCCCCGGGATCTACAGTGGAGCATATTACCTTCCCGTGAACCGTGGCCCCTTTTCTGACGATGACGCTTCTCACGTTCCCCATGATGACGGCCCCTGACTCTACTTCGTGCTTCATGCCGTTACTGTTTGTGCTGAATTGCGACCCCACGCTGCCCATCACGCGGGCATTTTTGCCCACATTGCCGTTCACTACATTGCCGCCGACGCAAGCACCTGTGCCCACATTGCCGTTGACTACATTGCCGCTGACGGTGGAACGTTCGCCCACATTTGCGCCACTTACATTGCCATTGATAGTAACCCCTGCCAGCCACCCAGCACCAGCACCAGTTTTCATCTCCAAAAACGCGGACTTCTGAGAAGCAACATTCTCGATCTCTTCCACCTCCGCCCGTCCCTGCGTAGGCGTACTCGTGGCTCCGCGTCGAGTTCGCGCCAGCCAGCCTTCATTGCTGCCGCCAGCAGGATGATCCACGACCCGTTCCCCGCCTGTCCGCGCAGGGCCGCCGTCCGCCGTAAGCTGGAAAGCCCATGTTGTAACATCCGCTGCCAGTGCCAACAACAGCAACTCGCGCGAGGTGAGAAAGGTCCTCATCCAATGTTGGAGCAGGAGGGAGCCTGCTTAACCGCTGCCTGTTGTTCCTTGTTTAGCCAATTCTATCTACAACAGCTATGGCACAGCGGGTAGAAGTAGGAACTTCACGTCATTTTTTGGGTTCTGCTTCAGACGAGACTGCTTTGGCATGATGGAACATCAACATCAAGGGTCCTACTACGTACGTACCCGCCAAGTACTAATTCTATGAGGACGAAGTAGATACTACGAAACGGTGCACGAAGGCTTTTTGTCTTGCTTCACGTCGGAGCGTGGTCGGCGCGAGATAATGACGAAGACTTCTGCGTGCACTTTCTTCGGAAACCATCATTCAACGGAAATGATTTATTACGAACGCAAAGCCGAAAGTCAAAGCTTGCAGGACGGAAAAAGCTTTGTTCAGGTGACAAGCCAATGAGTGTTGTACTTATGACGGCGACGACGACAAGGAGAACATTTAGAAGGAAGCTTCTGGTGTGGGGCTGCGCCGAGTCCCGGTTCATGTTCAACGAACATCAACGAATTAGACGAGGTAATAAAGAACTTCTCGTTTTCGTTCCCACGAGCATCTTTTCACGTGTTCTGGCGGAGTGCTGAAGAATACAAAAGATATTCTTATTGGCGGACGGGCTCGGCCTCGACGCTCACCACCTCTTTCTCGAGGTCACCGCCACCCCGATCCTGGGTTCCGGGTGTGCGGGCACCGCTTTCCGCATCTGCTCGTCGGTGCCCGAGGTGGATTTGAGGGACTCGAACAACGTGTTCGTCGCTTCCCGTGCCGCGCGCCAGATCATGTCGGCGGTGCAGAAGTTGTGGGGCGCCAGCTCCTTCCCTAGCATGGTCTCGTGTACCGCGAGCGTCAAATACCTTTCGCTTAGTATTTCCCCTTCGCCTTCGCCCTTCCGATATTTCCGCCCTGAAGATGTGGCTCCCTCGGTGCCGCCGGAGTAGTACTTTCTGTCCAGCCGCCACACGTTTGCCCAGGCCGTGGTGTCGTTCGCCAGCATCCTCCCGGAGGCCAGCCGGCGCTGGCTCAGAACCGGTTTCAGCAGTTTCCACACAAACCGCTTTGCGGCGTCCTGCTGGAACGCTCTTTTCAGCTTCGGCCCCGTGGCTGGATCCAGGCGCAGGGAGGACTGCACGGACGCTTTCGAAACCAGCGCCGCCTCCTTCCTCGCGAGGTCGGCGCCCCAGTTCGGAGGCAGGCCCGCGGTCGCCGCCACGTAGTCGGTGCGCGGCGTCGTGGACGGGTGCTCAGCCGATGCTGTTATTCCGTGTTGCGTGCTGTCATCAAGATGTTCAGGACCACGAGTAAAGAAGGGAACGATCTGCGAGGCAAGCGGCTGGGGCCGAAACGCAGCGAGCGGGATCCGGACCAGGTACGGCTTGTCCGCTGTCGGGGCGCCGTCGATTTCGATGTTGTTGGAGGCCTTCTTATGATCTTCGTGATGCTTAATATTTCCGCCCGGCCGATGCCCAACGGACGCGAATGGGTTGAGGTGCAAGTTTGCGAAACTTCTCAGGGTCTCCCCCGCGGCGCCGAGAAACGTAGCGTTGGACGAGGCGGCTGCGGACGTAGTTCCTTTGGTCGTTGTGTCGGCGGTCGTATCACCGGCGTAGTAGTTACCTCCTTGTTTATTCTGGCGCCCTGTGACGCCGGTGAGCTCCTTCTCAAACGAATACACACCTTCCACCACCGCTTCCACACCGACGTCCGCACACCACAGCCCATAGCCCCTGCTCCGAGGACCACCAGCGTCGCTACCAGGCATGCCAGAGAAGTCCAACCCCCCAAAGTCCAAGCAGATCTCCTTGCGCACGAAGACGTTCTGCCCCGGAAGCGGGTTCCGCATCATTCGGACGATGTGATGCACGAGGTGCACGTTGAAAAAGCGCCAATCCGTATCCTGCCGCAGGTCGTCGAGGCGCTTCGCGGGGGAGTCTTCCGGCGTTTTCGGGGGGTGTCCTGGACGGCGCACAAACTGCAGTCCCGGACGGGTCGTCGACGTCGTGTCCTCCGACGACGATGAAGGACCTCTCCCATGATGTCCTCCTCCGGCCACCAGGCTGTCGAGACCCATGCCCAACGGGCTCAGCAAGTGCTCGTAGTAGATCTCAATTGCGGTGTTGATATACCGCACGAGCTCGAGCACGTCGTTGCCGTGCGCGGGGAGTCGGCACTGGAGCAAAATGCCGCTCGTGGCCAGCTGGTAAGTGCGACGCACGCACTTTTGCGCTCCGAACTGGGCGTCCCCGTCGGCATCGGCGGTTTGTTTCGCTTTCGCTTCTGTCTTCTGCCGTTGCTGCTTTTTCTTTTTGCGGCTCGGATTGTTGATGTCCTCCGCGGCAGACTCGCGCTCGCCGCCTCGCGTCGTACTACCGGCTTTACCTTTACCAGACCCCGCGGCACCCGCCTCCGAACCGGCACTACCTTTTGCTCCTACTCCCTTCTCCGCGTTACTATTGACGTCCCACCCCGCCGCGGCCCCCCCTATCAAAAAGCGCTTCGGCCACAGGATCTCCTCCTCGGTTTGCGGCAGCCACACCCGCTCCGCATTTCCACCGCCCTCGGCGACTCCGTAGCCTGGGTTGTCCCTCCGGTTGTTCACGTAGCAGTACCTGGCGACCTCGCTGCTGCCCCACAGCGGGAACTGGAGCAATTGGCTCAGCATCGCCACGTCCTCCGCCAGCGCGGGGGCGACTATGCAGCGCCCAGGTGGTAAGGGACCAGGCTATGGCGAGTGCCGCTTCAGGCGCATTCAAAGTCTACCCGGCGCGAAGGGGTCGGGGGCAGTTACATTATTTCACAGACGATGCCCTGTATGTAGGAATTAGAGGCACACGCACAGGCAGGCGGCACTACAGCCATGGGGGGTAGAGGGAGCAGGTCATGGCGAGCCAGTCGTGGCCAGAATGGCAATGGTGATAGAGCCGGTAAGAGTAGGGCAAAAGAGGGCGCATAGAGTGGCGCTTTACTCGTCCTGTCAGCTGTAGGGTGCAACGGTGCCAGGGCAGCTACCTGCAGGAAGTGAAAGTCGCCTTTGCTTCTAGTACTGCAACTGCAGCCCCCTTCTTAGGACCACCACAGGGGACCCCGAAGAGCCCCCGGCGCAATAAAATCTCAGCGTCAGCACTTCATCTACCACTTTCTTAGCCACTTTCTTACCACTTGGCCCCACCATAGCGACCTCGTGCGCGATCTTGTCGTAGTTGTATCCTACCCGCCCCTGCATCACAAATGCCCACAAGTGCATCTTGGAGGACGCCTTCAAGATCTGCAGCAGCAGAGCGGGGTCGCGGATATCTCTCTTGTTGAGAGATAACAGCATCTCGTTCGTCTCCGCGAGCGCTTGCAGCTTCAGGAGAAGTCTTCCCGGGGTGATGGCATGGTGATCTGAAGCCCCTTCGTTTCCACTCCCTTGCGCGGGGGCCCTTTGCTGCCCTCTCCGGTATGCCTCGTCATGCGAGCTGAGGTCGCGTTCCAGCACCGCCTTCCGCCGCGTCCAGTAGATCTTTTCGTTCTCCACCCGCGTTTCCAGCACGTCCGGGATCAGGAGCTGCAGAAAATGGTAGAACCGCAGCGCGTCTTCCGGCTTCTGCGTGCTCCCCGTACTCATCTCCCGTGCGGTCTTCAACGCTTGCCACGGCCCCACTGCCGCCCCGCCTCCAACTGCTCCACCTTTTCCCTTTTCGATTGTCCCTCCGCGCACGAGCACGTCTTCCGCCCTTAGGGTCGCGGAGGATTCCGGGTAGTCCTCCAAATGAGGCAGCCCGCACAAAGTGGACATGTAGCCCGGGAGGGTCTTGATTTTCGTGTTCCGCCAGACGTGCACCAGTGGCTGCAGCAGCTTGTCCGTGTCGAATACCAGCTTCCACCCGTTGCTCCCCGTGAGAACTGATTTCAGCCAGACGGTATCGTAGTACGTGTACAAATTCTGGTGGGCCTCGAAAAAGCTGGACAGCGGGTGGTAGTGATTCAGCTGCTCCTTCGCTCGATTTGCCTGCCTCTGCTTCTCCTTCTGACTCGGGGCAGTCGAAGGGCCTGCTCCTCCTGCGCTGGTGTCATCGGGGTCATGTTCTTGGCCCCCGCCAGCTACATCGCCAGCTACATTGTTCAACAGTCCGGAGGCATCCCTATCGTCCACGGCCCCCCCTGTTCCATCTGCTTTCCTCGCGCCGGCCTCCGCCGCTTCCTCGCGCACCTTCTCTTCCGCAAGCCTGCGCACATCGGCCAGAAATCGCTGCATCGCTTCTTTCGGTCGCCGGAATCGCTTCCAGATTGCCCGCGTCAGGTCGTCTAGCACAGCCGAGTCACTGCCAAAACGCTCCGCAAACTTGAATTTTTTCTTGCTCGACCGTAACACTTCCTCAAAATATGCGCTGTACCGCTCTGTTATCGAGCTCGGCGGCGACTTTTTCGGGGGCGGTTCCTGCAAATGATGTTTGTTTACTGGTGGTTGTTCTTGTGCCTCTGCCCTTGATGTTGGTTCAGCACGAGCGCTTACGTTCTTGTTGACTTCGACGGACATCAACGGTACGATCTCGGTTCTTTCCCGATGCCCCCTCTCTGGTTGTTCGTCGCGGCCCTTCTCCAGGAGAACCTTATCCACCTGGAGGTGTTGTTCCGCAGGAAAACTACCCGCTTGGTCGTCGGATTTGCTTCTCGTCTTCTCTTGCGAACGCGCCTGGAGAAGCAGATCGCTCACTTCCGCTCCGCTCTTTGTGTTCGGGTGCACCGCGTTCTCGTGCTCCTGAAACACGCGGCAGAATACAGAACAGGGGTTCACTGTCCCCCGGGAGCTCCCTTGTTCGCTTGTCCTTACCCTGCCTCCCGCATCCCGATACTGTACGAACCGCGTCTGCTGGTTTTTGCAGAGCACCGAATCCGCGGCGCTGCACATCTGGTTCGCCGCAATCGTATGGTACAACTGCCACATCTCCGAGAAGCCGGTTGCTAAAACCCTCGCCTTCTTGGGGTACTGCTGCGCGATGGCGGCGAGGTGGAGCGCGTAGCGAAATTTGCTTACGAACCCAGCATCCGAGAGCGGAAACTGCGGAGTAGAGGCGGAACCCTTATCGGTAGCGCGCCAGGGGAGGAACACGCGGGACAAGAGGACACTCGCGACGGGGTCCTCGTCGGAGTCTAGTATCTCTTCGGCTTCCTTTCTTGATGTTCCTTTCGTGCCAGATGAGTCTCCTTCTGCTTGTTTGAATTTTTCGCGCTCGGCAATTACTTCGGTAGCACCCTCAACAGCACCGGCGAGCGTGAGTTTGCTCCAGACCCGGGCGTGCGGGCTGAACTGCATCTCGGAGCCGGACGCGTCGGTGATCACGTGCCCGAAATAGTCCGGGAAAACCGTTTCCAATTTCCCGCGCAAGAACTGGTTCGTCACGCGCCGGTGGAAGGAAACCAAGGGGTCCTCTTCATTGCGAACTTCTCCATCTACCCCCGCTGCAGGCACCACCTCGTCCACCTCGTCCACAAAACGACCCTCTGCTTCTGCCGCCTTTTCGCGAGCATTCCGAACGTGCCGCTGCGTCTGCGGGGCAGTCTGCTGTCCTCCCCCCCGCAGGCGCAGCACGTCCGCCACGCTCGCGAAGTGCACTCCGTCCTCCACCACCGCGTCGTTGTTGATCAGATTCACGTCCTTGGGGGTCACGGTCTCGAACATCGCCCGGAAGAAGATCGCCACCGTCCCCACCGGCACGCACATGGTGGAGGGTGCTGCGCGTTGCCGCGGGTGGAGAAACTGCATAAACGCGGCGAGCGGCTCGTAGAAGTTCGCGCGGAGCAGCGCGGACACGTAGTGCACCGAGAGCAGGTACTCCACAAAGAGAGCGAACTGCTCGTTCGGGTTGAGGTAGCTCTCAAACACTGTCTCCCCGACCAAATTGCGGACGGTGGAAAAAATCGCGTCGCCAAGAAAGTCGTGGCGGAACCGCGGTCTTGACAGTAATTCGAATTCCCGCGCCGGTTCCCGTTCCCATTCCGCCACGACTTTCTCTTTCTTGGCGACGCGCTTTAGTGCCTCGGCTGCGAGCCAGCGCAGGTGATTCTCGAGGACGTCGCGCGGCCGATCGCTGTCGTCGCCGACGTCGTAGACGAGCTCCAGCTGGTCGACCAGGTCCTGCAACTCCGCCCAACTGTTTCCGCTCCGCCAACGGTTACTACTACTTCGCTGCAGGTAGATCTCGACCGCCCTTTTCTCTTCCTCATCCAACGACAACGAGGCGGCGCCATGCTGGACAACTTTCGTGGAAATGGTAGTATTGGAGGTGGCACTTACGTTTGTTCCCTGAGGCATGCGAGCCGACTCTGGAGTTCCCCTTCCGACTGTGAGCTTCGGCGGCGGTTTCGTGGAGACGGAGCCCAAGACGATTCGCGTCAGCCGGGGGACGAGCATTTCCAGCTCCCGCTCGTACTTGCTTGCCCAGCTGGCCAGCTGCTGCGGCGTGCCGGAGGACGGATATTCCAGCCACATCCTGTCGTAGTAGTACCACGCTCGGACGCTGACGTGGCCCTCGGTACAGGAAGGGGCTGGCCCTGGCGCTGCGGATTTATTACGCTCCTGCGTCGTCCCCCCGTGCTCTTGGTCGTGTTCTTGCTGAGCATGGCGATCGGATGCGTCGCCCACCTCCTCGAGGACATTATTACGTTCCACCGCAGGAGTAGTTCCCTCTCCACGACCCGCCTCTAGGTGCATCCCCTCGAACCTTTTCCGCAACTCCTTCTCTTCTTCCGATTCCAACATCTCGGATGCGGCGCGCTCGTCTTTCTTCCGCTCTTTTTCGGAAAGGATCCTGATGTTGGCGGGGTCAGCATCAGTGCTGCCGGAGCCGTCGAGAAGGCCCTGGTGCGCGCCTCCATCCAACTCGTCGATCGCCGTTCGCTCAGGCTTGGCATCCTCCACAAGTAGACCCTTCCCCCCAGCCGCTTCAGGAGCCCCGCGGGCCTCTACACCTGCGTCAACGTCAAGGTCAACCTCAGCACCCACATCAGCTTCAGCGACTGCAGCCTCTACGTTCTCCGCCGCTTCCTTCTGCTTCAACACTTCAGCCGGATCGGTTGCTTCGAGGCTGTACCGGGCTTTGTCGGTCTCGCGGTCTTCCCACAGAAACACGTTTCCGATTTCGTAGCTCCCGTGCTGGAACGCGGCGGCCGGGTGGATCCCCACCCACCGCCCTTTGCCAGTGCCACTGTTTTCGCGAAACAGCGGCGGCGTCGTCCCGGTTTCCCGCACCGCTTTTTCGCCGCGGACCTCGAGCTCGGGACCTTGATACAAAATCTCCGACAGTCGTTCGCCAATTATGCCATGCGCCCAGTGCCCGATGCCGAACAGAGGGGATTTATTCGAAGCAGAAGACTTTGATGTTCCTTCATCAGAAGAAGATGCAGCCATGCCTCCCGCAGCTTCATCTTCTCCGCGGGGGTCCTTGAACACCTTCCACTCAGTGAGCTGCAGAAACGCCTGATGCACCTCGGTCGCGTACAAAGGAGACCCCCAGCTGCCGAACACCGGAGAGAGCCGCGGCCAGCTGCCATCGACGTCGGATGCGTCCGGGATCATAGCGGCACGTAAGGTGTCACCAGCCCGCTCCGAGGTTGTAGTTGATGTTCGGCAAGATGCCATTTTTGCCTCTTTTCCTTTCCCAGGACCTCCATCACCTCCCAGCTGGAAACGTGTCTGAAACTGTGGTGTCTGAAAATCATTATGCGTCTTGGTGGACTGCTTGGCCGCAAGGAGATTTACGTCTGCCGCGGCGGTCGCTTGGTGTACCGAGCACAGCAGGTCCTCCCCGCCGGCGTTTTTCGCCGGGATCGTGAAAGCGTCATCGTCGGCAAAGGCAGCCGACCACCACGAGGACCAAATTCCAGCATCCGGCACACCATCGTCGTTGGGATGCGCGTCATTTCGCTCGTCCGAACCCCCGAAGTCCAGGTCCACGGTTCGGGCCACCAGCTCGCAGAAATCAGGTAGTGACGCGTAGCTTAAGCTTAAGCCTTTCCGATGGGACCACACCGATAGATCGTGTTCGTTCGAAGCAGCAGCCGAAAAGTCCGCCCACTGCGCCGGCTCATTTCGCAGCCCGTCCACGCCGACGGCAGCGCCTGTTTCCTCGATGCAGTGCAGTTGGGCCTGGCGGAAACCCCCCGCCAAGAGGAAACCGGCGACCCCAAGTTTGCAACTGCTTTTCAGCAAGTTTTTGAATCGTCTCCGCAAGCCGCCCGCAAATGAGGAGCTTTTCCTGCCCGAATTGTGATCTGCTTCCAGCGCAGCGAGGAAGTCCTTTTTCTCCCTCCGCGGCAGCGATTTTAATCGGTGGAGAAGCAGTTTCATCTGCTCCCGGGCGAAGCGTCCGTGCACATGGGCGTCGTAGCCGCAGGCGACCGCTTCTTCCTCCAGCAATACGTCCTGCAGGAAGGCGTGCCTTTTGCACGGCTGGCGACAAACCCTCAGCAGGAGCCGCACGTCGTCCCGAAAACGCTGCAGGGCTTCGCGCTCGACTGCAGAGGTTTTTTGGCCTCCAGGGAGGTCCTCATCCTGCTCGTCG
>RXOD01004391.1:0-23052 GCA_005223375.1 Amoebophrya sp. AT5.2
GAACGACTTATTGCAACCTCTAAAGAGAAACTTATTTTATTAGAACGCTCATCATGCGCTCACCTCGACGACAACGTCGCTGTAGTGGACAAGCGACAGGAACACATCATCATGCCAACCACATCGATTACATTTGGATTGCTTTTGTGATATAACGACTTTTTGACGTCGCCGTCGGCTTCGGCTTCTCTAAATGACATCTGGCTTCTGCCTCTAAAGATCATGCGACGCAGCACTACATTAGCGTTAACATTTACATCAGCCACGAGAGATTGAGAAGATGAGCGTTGGATTAACCGTCTGTGTTCATAACGTCTCTGCTCCGCCGTGATGTCGGTCCTCGTGTCACACTCTATTAACCTGGTGACGGTGGTTTCGTGCTCGTTGTTTCACTATGCTCGCTTGGCTTTCCGAGCACGGACTCATGAAGATGCTTGTTCTGGGCCACTTTTACAAGCTCAGTGCGTGGCTTCGTGCATCTCAATCAAATTGCGTTTTTGGTGATTGCCACCTTGAACACAGAGACTCTCGGCACTGCCCTCTCGCGATTAGGAGTTAACTGCGTCGGATACAAGTACTGCCGTGCAAAAAGACACCTCAGGTAGGAAAGTAGGCAACTCGGCAGTCTGCGTGGATTGGCCGTCAACTGTTGTAGCCAGAAGCGAGTAGGCTGTAGACCTCGTACAGCAATAAAACAAGACGAAAAACAAGCCACCTTCTCCTCCACACTCCCCCGACCAGAATGAGGTGCTCAAAAGTTGTGCTCTTCCTCCCCGCCACTCTGGTGGCTGCTCAAAGTGGCGGTCTCTTTGACAACCTGCGGGCTGCTTTGGGCGGAACGGCGGCGTCCCCGACTTTAGACACAGGTACGGACGCTCTTGTTTTGTTTGGCGTTGGTCTTTGACATCGGATGGATGCATGATACAAAGGCACAGGCGTGTACACCAAGGAGGCTGCATACAAACATACGATGAACGTGCGGGTTTTTTTCACGTACTTTTTTAGATAACGGAAAGCTTTCGCTGTTCACTGCCAACTCACAGGCGATCTCATGACAGAGCAAAAGGCAGCGCCAGTGGACGTCAGCGAAGGAGCCAGCACCCTTGAGGAGATGGACCTGCTCTGTATGAATGGAACCCACGCCCAGGCCTGGTTCAACGTGCAACAGAAAATGAGGTGCTACTGCTACAACAAATATGAAAGTAATTGCCTTTTCTCAAATTACCCTCTTCGGGTTCGGCTCTCACGCGGGTCGGCGTACAACTACAACTTTTACTAGTCTCCGATCCCGCCGGGCGCCGGCGCCGAAAGGATACGTATGGGCTACGTCTATACGATCGTCATTATCAGGTACATCCTCGGGCCCGACGCCGCTTTCAACGGATTAGACAAGAGCAACACTCTGGAGCCGGCACTGTACTCCGTTCTCGAAGACATGCAGTCAACCGGAAACGCGGATGTCTGCGGCGTGGGCAAACTGATGGTACTTTTACTGATATTACCGTGTGACCGCGTCCGCGGTGAAAAGGAAAACGTGTGAACGTTAAAATATCGAGGTGGAGTCTGGCACGGATTTTCAAACAGCTCGTCGAAAATGTTCCAACCCAAGCGAACGCCGCAGCGTTTGTTGCAGTTGCTGCAAAAATTTCGAGTATGATTTCGTAAGTTATGCGAGTGCATTGATTCCGAATCCGATTTCTTGGTTTTCGATGCCAAGCCGCACCATCCATCTCGCGAGGTACAACTGCTCTCCATCTGTGCGGTGGACAGCGACGGGACAACGATAAAGCAGCAAATCGAGGGCAACGAACCTTTGACCAGCCCGCTGATGACGCTGTTGCTTGACATCCCATGGAATGGTATCTGTTTCTTTGGGATTTTGGGCTGGTCATGATGTACTTATATATCAATTTTCTGGAACGGGAAAGAACTCGCTCATGAAGTATTTTAGGTAACAAAAACAAAAACGAAACGACAGCGTACCAACCGATGTGGCCGATGTTCGGGTTTTTGGCCCAGCTTGCGATGCGACGTGTATTGGCTGGTGTTAATGCAGAGGCTGTCGACGGCCTGGCGCAACCAGAACTGCAGCAGTTTGCGTCCGCGCTCAACGTCGGTATCATTACAAATTTTCATTTTTGGAGGTGTCCTCCTCCTCCTCGGCGTTGGCCACGAAGATCGCTTCCTACTCCCTCGTGTCTGTTTGTGATCTCTACTCAGCAACGAACTGCGGCACGTCACAGCCCCTTCCGTCTTCAATCCCGATTCAAACTTGTCGTCTTCGAGGTATCATCAACGGCGACTTGGAGGCGCTGAAGGCCCTGTCTCAGGCGTTCATAGACGCGGGATCCGACGCGGTCGCCCAGTCGCCGCTTGGGTTCATGACAGCGGTTTTCACGCAAGCCGCCGTCGCGAACTCTACCGAGGAGGCGCAGGCGCTCTTCTTCGAGTCGCAGAAGGTGATGAAGAAAATGATCTTTACGCCCGGAGACCTGGACACCACGCTGTCAACGCGCTGGCCGCTCTGGGGCATGGCCTACCTCGCCAGTCTGAAGACGGTGGCGTAGGCGGTCGTTCGGGGCCGGTGAAAAGTTTTTCTGACTAAGCATTTGAACGAAAAAAATAGATTTCTTGGCCCTGTGCCATTCATCGAGGTACTGGTGTAGACTAACCGCACGGGATAGGCACATGCAGGCACTCCTTTCATGATTCAGCCACCTTTTTGACACTACGCAAACGAATGCACAAATTTTATCGGGCGAGCGATATTACAACAATCGCTCGCAGCAGGCATTACGGCACACCAAATCTTATACCCATTTTTCTTCTAGACAAAGCGAAAGCACCAACAAGAACAACGACAACCGCAGGTAAGAGATAATCGTTATCGTATCACGCAAATATATAGCTGAAAGAGACACTAACACTCGGGCTCGGGGTCGCGACGCGGTGGGAAGGGTTCTGGCTGCGACACGTACCGGGGTGCACCGAGTAGAGCAGGAACGAAGATTAAACGCATGCGTAGACGTCGGTCGGCTTCGGGCCGCCAGTCTGCCGCATAGATGCACGCGAGATCTGAATTCTTTCTTGAACAAACACAAGCTGGGACTGCTACTTTCTGTGCGATGCCGTCGTGCAACAGGCATCCGCCGCCGTACTCAATCTCGGACCATGTTCTTGCGAAACCAGGATCAGAAGAAGGGATCCGAAAGCAAAGGCGGATCATCACTGCAGTTTTCACGATCACCGTGAATTGGATGCTGATGGCTATAAAATTGTTCCTTCGTGAACTACAGGTGTACTGCGAGCTCAAATCCATGACTTCTACCGTGTTACTATTCGACATCTTACAGGTGGACGGTATTCCGGGGCAGATACTTACGAGAGACAAGTAGAAAGCTGCGAACGCTTTTCGAAGTCGTAGCTACAGCAGAGTCCTGATTCGTTCTTCATTTTTGCCTCAAATTTCAACATGAGCGTTTAGGTTTCAGAACCTCCCCAGCACGACTTGTAGCAGCGAGCATCGCATATAGTACGCATCCAATTCCAAACCCTAAACCCTAAGCAACCTCACCTAAGAAAAGAACAAGATGTCGTTGAACTATGATGCCAAGGTGCGCAACCAGCAAGAGTACTCGCGGAGCGGAAACCTGGGGGCGGTGGTGGCCGGGCGGGACTTTGGGGTGTCGGAGCTGCCGCAAGTCGATCGCATCGATTGGATGTACGAGCAGCAGGTCGAACTGACGGAGAAGGAGCAAGATGAAAAGATGAACCAAGACGCCTTCAAGGGCCTGGCAGAGGAGCAGACGGTGGACAAAACGGGAGCGGGGTACAAGAACTTCGACCCATTTACTATTACTCATAGTACAAACATAGGTGGCTTACAGTTACATTCATCGCACACGCGCATTATTGCGGATTTCCACTATTTAATAAGAACAAACTTATTCTGCATCAGCTCTCATTTTCCACGCACGGCAAGTGCGGAGTCGAGTGAACGAAGAAATGAAGTCGTGAAGCAAATACGTTTATCGCTCCGTCTAAACCATGAACAGGGCGCTTTTCCAGCAGCGCGCGTCGGGGTCGGATTTGCTGTCCAAGGTGCGGGAGGACCCCATGTTTCAGATCAAGCAGGAGGAGGTGCGGCGGCAGAAGCTGATCGAGGCGAACCCCTTGATTCAGGCCCGGCTGCAGGCCGCCAAAGAAGCGAAGGAAGCACGCGAAGCGGCGGAGAGGGAGAAGAAAGAGAGAGCCGAGGCCGAGAAGACCGACAAGGTGAAGCAAAAGGAGAAGGAGAAAGCGGACCGGAAGGCAGCGAAAAAGGAGCGGAAAAAGCAGAAGAAGGAGCGAAAACGCGCGAGGAAGGAACGCAAAAGGGAAAAAAAACAAAAAAAGAAGGAGAACAAGAAGAGAAAAGCTTCCTCTTCGTCGTCGGATTCGTCGTCGAGCGACGACAGCGACTCATCGGAAGACGGAGGGAAGGCCGCGGGGAGTAGTGGCGGGACCGTAAGGGCGCTGACGACGGCCGCGGCGGCGCATCACCTCGCGGTGTTGAAAAAAGTGAAGGGCGATAGCGGGAGCAGCGGTGCAGCAGCGGTTGCGATACCGCCGCAACGAGTAGTCGCAGGCCCAGCGCCGCCGCCGAACGACAGCTCCGGCGCTAGGAGCAGAGACAAAAAGCGGTCCAGGACGAGGAGTAGAAGCAGGAGTCGGAGTCGTAGTCGACCTCGATCTCGACACAGAAGTCGCAGCCCCGGAGGAGGCCGTTGGAACGAGGCCACAAATAACGAGCGGTCACCCCGCAACGCGCAGCAGTCCCGGCAGGCCAGTTTGTTCGGCGGCGCGACCGGGAGAGGGGTAAACGCGTTCGAGCAGCGCCAGGAGCGCCGACGCGAGCGCGACGAGGCCAACGAGCAGGCGCGAAGCCACCATCAGATGAATGACCGTTGCCAAGAACAACAGGGCGGATCTGCATCGTCGAGTGGTCCCGCTCATCAGGGCGACCATGACTACAGGAACCAGCAACAGTACAGAAGCGGCAACTTTGGGAACAGATACGGTGGGGGGAAAAGCAGGTATAACAACCGCGGAGCACCAGCAGGAGATAGAGGCTCGGGCGCGACGGCCATGACGCAGGAGGAGAAGCAGCGACGGCTGGAGGAGATGCGCAGTGCGGGAGATCAGTACGAGCAAAGCAAGAAGAAGACGTTGCAAAGCCTGGAGGAGCTGGAGGCACGCAAGGCGAAGCTGGAGGAAGCGGACCGCGAAAAACAACGAAAGGAGATTGAAGCGGGCGAAGCAGACGGTCGAACAACAGGGTTCGTGGGGAAAATGGCGCAAAGTGCGTGGTTGGAGCAAGACAGAGAACTCAAAGACGTTCTGAAGAGCCGCGGCGCGCGGCGGGACAAAAACCTGACGGACAGACTCGAAAGAGACTAATCTACCATTTCAAAATGCCTCTGCGAATAAGGACGAACTTCAAATTCGTAAAACCGACAGCGACACGCAAAACCGACAGCGACTGCGGCTTTTTTGAGTGATGTTGCCAACGCATGCGACAGCACACGAATCAGGCTCTGCAATGGCGTTGCAGAGCTAGTTCGCTACTGCCTTGCCATTTTATTGACAGCAGTTTCCTGCCGGCGGAAAGATGTGCGCGGCGGCATTGGCCGCTGCGAGAACAAACTTTTTTTCTGATGCAGGAGAGGAAAATGAAGGAGGAGGACTGAAAGAGGGCACCAAAGAGAGAGGCGAGGAAATACAAATCGGGCGGAATATTTTCGGGCTGCTCGAACCGCGACACAGCCTAATTTTAGCTGCTGCCACTGAAGTAGTATTTGCGTTCTTGTGCCACTCGATAAATGCATTTGTACATCAGAGTCCAACAATGAGCATGATCCTTTCATGCGTACTTGCTTTGGTCTTCGACAAGGTCACGTGTCGTATGGACTGACGCTCAATAGCTTTCAGTGCGGGGGCTGCTACGTGCGTCTACGTTCTGCGACGGGCGTCTGTGTCGGGGAATTCCTAGGACGGCGTTGCTAAACCTAAACGCAATCCCAATCGAGCCACCACTGCGACTCTCCAAGCGGCTGCAGTGCTGTCGCCGTTGTTTCGCTGACCCGCCCGCGCAATTATCGATCCCAGCGGCGCGTGCTGGCAGCAGTCGCTGGATCGGAGGACTACTGAAGGGGCACGGGATTCGAAGCGTGCCGTGCATAAGTAAGTGCATCAATCGAATAAACGAGAGAACCAGCAAGACCAAGATGCCGCCGAAGCTTTCGCTCCAGTTCTCGGTGGATGTGGAGGCCGAAGACACTGTGTCTATGACCTGGTCCGTGGCCGCGGATGGCAGCATCGAACACAAGCCGTCCGGCATGCGCATCTCTCAGGACGGGGTTACCTCCGAGGACGGGGGCACGCAGTACAAGCTGTCGCCCGCCGACATCGAGGTGGACGGCGACATGCTGGGGCACGGGGCGGGGGGTATCGTGCAGAAGGGCGTGCACAAGCCGACGGGAACCCTGGTGGCAATCAAGACGATCAAAGTGGACGCGAAAGCCAAAAAGGAACAGATGCTGAACGAAATAAAAGGCCTCATAAACGCGCAGGGCTGCCCGCAGCTAGTGCAGTGGTAATTCTTTCGAGCAAGAGTGATCTTGCTGTAAATAAGTTTTGTTGTCGTCGTACTGCCTGGTGGTGCCCATGCAGGGTTGAGCTTGATGTTGGGAACGAATCTCTACTGTAGCGATTTCCGGAGGAGCTTTTGGCGATGCTGGGCAAGGGAAAATAGAAGCGGTGAAAAGTTCATCGCAAACGCAAAAATGAGGTATGCCGCTTTCGTTGCAAAAAACACGGGGGCAGTGCACGTCGCTCTCGAGTTGATGGATCGCGGGAGCCTGGCGGACATTAAAAAACGGCTCCCGGCAGAGGTGAAGGGAGTGCCGGAAAATGTGCTCGCAAGTACTTGTTTACTCACAGGAGTGAGTGTACTTGCAGACATACTAGTAGTTTGACTGCTTGTGCTTTTGCTTGTGCTTGTGCTTACTACTTTCTAGTTCTACCTCCCCGCCGCAGCATCTATCTTGCAACGCCGTCCATCGCAACGAATTGAACCAGGTATAGCGCGGGACGTCTTGCTGGGGCTGGCGCACCTGCACGGGAAAAAGAAAGTGCTCCATCGCGATATCAAGCCCGAAAACATCCTCATGAATAGCAAGGGTGAAGTGAAACTTACAGACTTCGGCATAAGTCGGGATTTGAACTCGACCGTGGCCATGGCGGCTACGTATTCTTTCAATTCGTGGCGTTTGCTTTTTTGCGTTTTTTTTTTTGCGTCGCGTGCACGATGCTTCAACAACTTCGTGGCAAGTCGTACAGAAAAGGAAAAGAACACAATTTATCTTCCTCCGCTCGTCCAGATTTGTCGGAACGGCGACGTACATGTCGCCCGAGCGGGCACTCGGTCAAGACTACAGCTACGGGAGCGACATATGGAGCGTCGGGATGGTCATTTATGAACTCGCGACCAGGGCGTATCCATTTCCGAGCATAACGTCGTTTCCGGTCCTCTTCGACTACCTCTGCACAAGACCAGAGCCAAGACTCGACGCAGCGACGTAACTAATTCAGAGAATTTCGTCTCGAGCTCGACTTTTAAAAATTCTCTGCAGTATCAACGTTTCAAAGAAATCAAATACTCAACAAAGAAATAGGAAGGTGATTATGGTTCGCATTTGCGCTTGGAACCACCCCTAGGTACTCTCCCGAGCTTTGCGAGTTCATCGAGAAAGCGCTGGTGCGAGAGACAACGCTTCGGCAAGGTGCTGACAACCTACTCGACCTGGCATTCCTAAAGAAGGCAGCAACGCACGAGGAGGTGGCAAAATGGCTCGTAGACATGGGATTTACGTGACTTCGCTATTGGGAAACTCTCGATCTGAATCGCAACCGCTGGTAGGACGTCCACGCCGAATGAACAAAATTTTATGCATGATTTGTAGACGCATCATGGTTCTTAAGTATATCTTTTTCGATCTGGGCTTTGAAATTTTTTTCAAAGCATGACGCTTCTCGTTTTTGTTGAGCTGACATAGATTAGACTTACAGCATGCATGGCATCCCTCTAGCTTCTTTTCTGAACGGCTCGAGCTGGATATGCCGTCGGTTTTGGAACACCCAGAGAGCTACAGAGACGATGGCAACATGACTGGTCCTTGACATCCTAACGAAAAAGAACAAGAAGAAGCACGATTGCGATTCAAATTTCAGAAGGGGGACGGGGAAGACCGACGGCGACGCTCGCCTAGGGTTGTAACGAAAAGTGGTTGGACAATGGACTTGGGGGTTGTGTTCCCGGGACTTTTTTCCAGTGCTGCACGCTAGCGATGGCGGCAGATATTACGTAGTCGGACAACGAGTCGAAAAATGTGCCTGTGTGGCCTGCTTTAGACCGGGACGGAAGCAGCTTTATCAACGGCAGCTAATCCTTCCACCTCTCCCGACTCAAGATGGAGCTGACGCCGTTGCTTGTTTTCTGTTTGGCAGAGGCTGTTTGCCTCGTCGCCGTCCTTGCAGAAGTGCGTGCGCGTCGAAGCAGCATCATTGCCACTCGGGCTGAACAGCTAGGCGCGAAGGAACAGTCTTGGACCACGTCGTGTGCCGCTGGAGGGCAAAGAGGTACAAGCCATCTGGCATCGACGCCGCGTGGTCGCGTCGATTGTTTTCCTGAATCCTTTGGTAGTGGTTTTGAAGAGCGGGTCAATGGTTGCACAGGTTTCATCGTAACATGATGAATCAACCTCTGACACAGGCGTTTTCCTCCTACCCGTCCTCCACACCTTCATACACCTGCATACTGGCTTTCTCCTGCACTCGGTCGCCATCAACTACGTTCCCGGGTGGTTTGCGATTTGCGCGGTGGCCTTTGTCGACCCCCGCGTTGCGCTTACTGGGTTCGATCCGGTGCCTCTCTGGGCAGACGTCGAAAGCAAACGCCCGCAGCCAGAATGGCTTCTTGTCGCGCAGACCGAGTTGTGGCGCCGGTTGCTGGGGGTGTTGGCGTCTTTGTGGCTCGCGAGCACTCTCTGGCGGGCAGCGCTCGCATCGGCCGAGGACGGGATCATTTCTTGGGAACTCGAGCTGCAAACGACGGATGTCGACGCAAGCCTTTTGGAGATCATAGGACCTTTCGAGGCGCTCACCGGACGGGGCAACGCGGTCTCGAGCGGCTCGAGCACTCTTGCCGTGGTGGTGGTACGTCTTCTGGTATCCGTCGTGCTGCTCCAAGTCTGGGTTGCGTGTCTGTGGCGGCCTTTCTGGAGGGTGCGCCGCCTCTGCCTGCGAACGATTCGGGCGCGTACGTGGCGTTACCTGGACATCAGCAGGCTGGCACTAGCAAGCGGCCTGGGCGGGGGACGGGGAAGTAACGCGGAAAACAGAGAAGCAGGGGCCCCCGACGGGGCGTCGGCGCTTGCTCTGGATCTGGGGGACGGGGAGGACAGCTGGAATCGCGTCTCGCTCTGGGACCTGAAGGGACTGTCGAAGCGCCACTACTCGCAGTCGAAGCGTCACCTGCAGCTGCGTCCGAGTCTAAACGCAACGGCGCCCCCTGACAAGGCGACGTCGTTCAAAGAAGACTCGCCCACCGGCACGTCGTTTTTGTCGGCGGCCCCCTCTGCCGCGCTACTCGCCGCAGAAGCGCCGACATCGTCGGCCCTTCTGGCGAGCACCGCGGCGGGCCATGATGATCCACAGGCGCCTACCCGCGAATACAGTATGGTTTCTCTGAAGTCGAACTCGGGCGGCTACAATCATCCGCTGGGACTCTCCAAGGCTTCCTTCACCAACCTGTCGGCACACCAGCTGCGTCGGCACCACCTCCAATACCATGGAGTTAGTACCCGGTCTGCCGCAACCGCAAGTTCCTCTGACATCGCACCTCCGGTGCCGCCCAGATCGATGAGTAGACTCGCGGAGTCCTTCGGCGTATCGCGAAATTCCAAAGTCCGCGTCGAGGAGCTCGCGCGCCAGATCGAAACCACCTACCTGATCCCCGTGCAGAAAAGCGCTTTCGCGCGCGTGGGGCGTTTCGTCGCGGACGTGCAGGCAAGGAAGAAGCAGCAGCTCAAGGAGGAGCGGAGTGCGGTGAAAATGCAATCCGTGATCCGGAAATTCCTGCGTCGGCGGGAGTTCCTGCGCCAGCGGAAGTTCTGCCTGCTGCTGACGGTGGAGCAGGTGTTGGAGCGAAGTGGAGCACCTCGGGGCACGTTTAGGCAGCAAGGTTCCAGGGACGAGGAAGGCGCGGAAACTCAAACTACAAAAGCGGCGCAAGTGATCGTGGCCGAGCCTCCAGAGGCGGATGAACATGGAAGCGACGTCGGAGGACAATCCAGCACATCAAACAGAGAAGGAGAAGCGGGAGACCACGACCACGTGAGTGCAAGTTCCCCGTCGACGTCCGCGAGCAGTTCGGGGCTCCTTCATCAGCAGGGCGGCGAGCACGACGAGATTGTCCTGAACCCCTTCGCCCGCATCGAGTGCGACCGCGGGAACGGTCGGGTTTTCGAGACGAAAACCGTACACGGGTGGACAAACCCGGGGGTGGCGCGCGGACCCTACAACAGCAGCAGCGCCCGGCCGGACGAATTTTTGATCGACATCATGGACGTGGAATTCCTTTACGTCACCGTGTGGAGCAGAGTCGATCCCGATGCAGATTCTTGCACGGAACTCGCAGCGCCGCAGGGACACCAGGGCGACGTCGACTTTGTGGGCCGCTGCGTGCTGGACTTGAAGGAGTTGTCGCGGACTCCTCTCGGAGGGGGAGCGGGGGCTGCTGGTCGAAATCAAAAAGACCACGGGCAGCCGCAACGGTTCGCCCTGTCAACGACGGTGGAACTCGAGAAGCCAAGACGGCGAGCAGAGGAGAAGATGACGGTAGGATGCGCTCCTGCAGGGGCGAGAGCTGACGTCGGGTCTTCGACAGCGAGTCGCTACGTTGGGGAAGTGGTACTGCGCCTGCAGTTTCTTGACGCGTGGAGGGACAGCCGTGCGAACGGAGCCAAAGTAAAAAATTGGCTGCTGCCGCAAAATCGTCCGCGCTACTACCTGCAAAACACCTTCTGGGGAGCAGCTCTCGCGAGCCCGAGACTGCCGAAAAAGTAAAGCTTTTAAGTAGAAGAGCTAGAGGACGTAGAGCGATCAGTGACAGTGTGGTGGAAGTGCTCCATCATTGAAACGAGTAAAAGTCGAACGAAGTAGGAGTGAGAAAGACAGAGTAGAAGGGTGCTGCTTCAAGGAAAATAATTTTAACTTCAAGATCAATGTCTTCCGTTCGAGCTGCACCTGTGCCGATCTGAAGATTGCGATCCATGACTAAGAAACTTGTTCGCTTTCGCGTTTCATCGCTAGTCCCCTCCTGTGCGCGCATCTATAGCGGCATTTGTGCTTGAGATCCTCTCGTTCTTGCTGTTCTGCCAAAATCGAAATGATGTTTCCCGTTCTTCCCGTAGTTCCGCTGTTGAAATTGAAATAGATATGTCGATAGTTCTACTCTCTTCCTGCGAAGGCGGAGAGCCACATTTTTCACACTGCTCATTTGTGCTCTTGATATTCTCTCAGCGATAACTCTATGCTTGACTAAATCGTAGGCTACGCGACCGACTATTTTTATCACCTTTTGTGTGTGAAACGGGAAACGGAAACAAAGCACAATCGCTTCTACAGAAGCTTAATCATGGCTTTGGCGGTCTCCCGCGACCGACCTTGATGTGGTTGCGAAACGAAATTCACGTGCAGTTTCACTCCGGTAGGATGCCGCGTCGGCGCCACCGTGCGACGATCCGCGGCTGACTTTCCGGCCGAGCACAGGAAAAGCGGCCTAAATATTCTCAAACGGCGTTCACTTGCCGAAACAACGACCTGGAAATAATTCGCATTTGATTTTATCTGTACTACGGGCGGCGACCAAACCGTGCAGCTGCGACAATGACGACGGTTGCGGATCTCGACGTGCCAAAGAGCAAGGCACAGCTCAAGAAGGTCACCCAGGTGCGATTCACAGTGCTGAGTCCGGATGAGATTCGGCAAATGTCTGTTGCGGAGGTGTACAACTCCAACACCTACGAAAACGGCCTCCCGGTGCACAATGGTACTACTAGCGTCTCTTGTGCGCGAGCGCAGACGCCATGCAGCTTTCTTGTCATTCACATTCTCAGCGTCATCACGATCAACATCCTTCTGTCTCGTGTTGCTTGAAAATGGCTTGCTTTTCCAAAAACTCAGGTTTGAACGATCCGCGCATGGGTCCGATTGATTTTCGGACACCATGCGAAACGTGCAACATGAACATGGACAACTGCCAGGGGCATTTTGGCCACATCGAGCTGGCACAGCCGATGTTTTCCTGGGGGTTCCTCAAGACGACTCTGTCCTGTCTGCGCTGCGTGTGCCATTACTGTTCCCGGCTCCTCGTGGACCACGAGGACTTAAACCTGCAAAAAGCCATGCAGAACAAAAACATGAAACACAGGCTGCACTCGGTACATTGATTTGAAATGCACTCTTTCGTAAATGTTTGTAGTTCTACGCCTTCTCTTTCTTCTTTTTTTGAATCAATTATCTTGTCGTCACGCATTATTTCCTGCGGCTGAGAACGTTCACTACTCTCCAACAGGTATGCGGTTTGTGCCGCGCAAAGAAGCGGTGTCCGTTCGGTGGGGAGCAGGGTCAGCTGATGGACTCTGACGACCTTGACGGCCTCGCCTTGCAGGCGACGGGATGCGGGTACCTACAGCCAAAATACGTGCAGGAGGGTGCGCAAGTGTATGTCGTCTACCCAGAGGAAGACCAAGACCAGCAGGTCAGAGACAACCGGGACAGGAAACGTACGAAAGGATCGATTTTTTTCAGCTATTGTGAGTTCGCGCTTTTTCTTGCTTATATTTCGATTCACCCTTTCTGGACGCACCCTAGTCGCACGCAAAATGCACAACTGGAAGCCGCGTCCTCTTTCCGAATACATAGAACAGTCATAGTAAATTGTAAAAAAATACAACAGGCCAGCTGACGGGTGCAGAGGCGTACCGCATTCTTTCGAAGATTCCCGCGAAGGACAAGCTGGCGATGGGGTTTATCCCGGGCAAGTCGGACCCCGCGTGGTTGATTCTGACCGCCTTCCCCGTCCCGCCCCCGCCGGTGCGGCCCACCGTGTCCTTCGGCACGGACCGGTCGGAGGACGACCTGACCGCGAAGCTGATCGACCTGCTGCGCGCGAACCTGACTCTGAAGCAGATGCTCGAGCAGGGCAGCGGGAAGCACGTGTGCCAGGAGTTCGCGAACCTGCTGCAGTACCACATCTACACGCTCTGCGACAACAACATCCAGTCCCTACCACAAGCCACCACGAAGTCGCGCAAGCCGATCAAGTCGATCCGCGAACGGTTGAAGGGCAAGGAGGGGAGATTACGGGGGCACCTGATGGGGAAGCGCGTGGACTTTTCGGCGCGCACGGTGATCGGCGGCGACCCGATGCTGGACATCGACCAGGTCGGCGTGCCGCGCTCGATCGCGTTCAACCTCACCTTCCCGGAACGGGTCACCACCATCACCTACAAGAAGCTGCTGCAGGCGGTGCGGAACGGCCCCACGGAGTACCCGGGTGCGCGGACCATCATCCGCCCGGACGGCACCCGCGTGGACCTGCGCTTCGCGCCGGTGCCGCCGGCCGAGGACGAACTCGGCGACGGCTACAGCAGTTTGTTGAACATCGGGGACAAGGTGGAGCGGCACATGCTGGACAACGACTACGTCGTCTTCAACCGGCAGCCCTCGCTGCACAAGATGAGTATGATGGGGCACCGAGCAAAAATCCTGCCCTACAGCACCTTCCGACTGAATTTGAGTGCTACCTCGCCCTACAACGCAGACTTCGACGGAGACGAAATGAACCTGCACCTCGCGCAGTCGCACGAAACGAGGTATTTTATTTAGTCTCCTCGCCGGTAGCCCGCCCCTACCCCGCGAACAAATAGTCTTGTTTGTAAAAGCTGGGGAAATCATCACTGTTCGGGGGTAGCTGCGAAGGAGGTGATCTCAGCGGGGAAACATTCATTTTTCCGATGGTAAGGGAAGAGTCTTTTGCCAGCGATGCCGTGAAACTCATCCCTCGATTCTATGTGGCGAAAATGGGAGATGCACCATTTTTGAAACTACTGCCTATGATTTTTCCGCACAATCGCACAAAACTACAGGGCCGAGATCAAGCACATTATGCTTGTGCCCAAGCAGATGGTTTCTCCGCAGGGGAACAAGCCGGTGATGGGGATTGTGCAGGACGCTTGTCTGGCGGTCTCGAAATTCACGAGGCGGGATACTTTGATGCAGCGCGACATGGTGTATTCGCTTCTTTTGCAGCTCCCCGACTGGGACGGGCGGGTCCCCACGCCCTGCATCCTCCGCCCGGAACCCCTCTGGTCCGGGAAGCAGATTTTCTCATTGCTGCTGAAGCCCCGGCTGAACGTGACGAAAGACAACGGGGTGGCGGCGAAGAACAAGTCCGACAACGCCATGTTCTCGAAATCGGACCACAAGTGCGTGATCCGCGACGGCGAGGTGGTGTGCGGGCGGGTGGACAAGAAGATCGTGGGCACGCAGTCCGGCGGCGTGCTGCACTTGACGTGGCTGGACCACGGGCCCGAGGCGTGCAAGGTGCTGATCTCCTACATCCAGAAGCTCGTGAACGCCTGGCTGCTGCATGAGGGGTTCACGTGCGGTTGCGCGGACATCGTGGCGAACGACGAAACGATGACGCGGGTGGGCGAAACGCTGCGGAGCGCAAAGGACAAGGTGGCAGAAACGGTGGCAAAGGCACAGCGCGGGGAGCTGGACACACAACCAGGAAAGACGATGCACCAGAGCTTCGAACACGCGGTAAATCAATCGCTGAACAGCGCGCGTGAAGAGGCGGGGCGGATCGGTATATGCTTCTAAATGTTGAAAAATTTTGTGAGATGGGGTAGTGAAGCAGTTTACGAAGTCTCGTGTCTTGCTCTTGGTCGCGATTACTTCCTTTGTCTTGCTAGTTGGTCGTCCCCTCGAGGTACTACCCCGATAAGCTCTTATGATGAGAAACGTTCGTTCTCACGATGGTCTTCTGGATTTCGGTCTCGCGACCCTGGAGACAAAACAACTAACCCAGCTCTCTGAATAGGAAAACCATGATGCGCCGCGTAGAAAATTCGCAACCAAGCAGAAGCACTCAATCCCGGACTTGCGTGTCGGAGCTCGTAACGGCTATCGAAAGACACTCTCAAGGACCACCAGCGTACCCGGAAATAAGTAAGCCACAATTTTTCCACCTCCACGCAAAAACACCAGGTTCCGACTCTCTTGACGAGCGCAACAACATTATTGCGATGGTGACTTGCGGGTCCAAGGGTTCCAACATTAACGTCGCGCAGATCATTGCTTGCGTCGGTCAGCAGAACGTGGAGGGCAAGCGTATCGCCAACGGTTTTCGCGACCGCACGCTTCCCCACTTCGCCAAGGACGACTACGGGCCGGAGTCCCGCGGTTTCGTCGAGAACTCCTACCTCGCCGGGCTCACTCCCGAAGAGCTGTATTTCCATGCCATGGGTGGTCGTGAGGGGGTGATCGACACGGCGGTGAAAACCTCTGAGACCGGGTATATCCAGCGGCGTTTGGTCAAGTCCATGGAGACGCTGAAGGTGCGATACGACGGCACCGTGCGGAACGACAACGAGGACATCGTGCAGTTTTTGTACGGGGAGGACGGCATGGACGCGGTGTACATCGAGGACCAGGACTTGGATTTGATGAAAATGAACCACAACCAGGTGGACAGGAAGCTGCGGCACAACCACTTGGACGAGGACTACGGCAAGAACTGGCTCCTGGGCGAGGAGAACCGGCACTGGCTGCGCGAGCTGAACGAGGGGCGGCAGTCCGGGGGGCGGATGCTTATGAACGAGGAGTTCGAGCTGCTGCAGGAGTACAAGCGCAAGCTGTGCATGGAGATCTACCCGGACGGAGAGGCGAAGCAGCACCTGCCCGTGCCGATCGACCGGCTGGTGCGGCAGGCGCAGATGATCTTCCAGCGCCCGGAGGGCGGGGCGCGCATCGACCCCCGGAAGGACAGCTACTACACGCCGCCGGAAATCATCGAGAAGGTGAACCACCTGATGGGGACCCTGGAGACGATCAAGGGCCTGTCGGAGACCGACGACCTGGGGCGGGAGATGCTGGAGAACTCAATGATCGTGCTGAACGCACACCTGCGAACGCGGATGAACAGCCGGCGGTTGCTGGAGCAGGACAAGCTGAACAAACGCTCCGTAGACTGGCTGCTGGGAGAAGTGCGGGACCGCTTCGAGCTAGCCCTGGCGCAAGCAGGAGAAATGGTCGGGACGATCGCAGCGCAAAGCGTCGGAGAACCGGCAACACAGATGACGCTGAACACATTCCACTTTGCAGGGGTACTCCTATACAATGAATGGATGAAGTAGAAGTTTTCATTTTTCTTTGTTCATCAGCTGTTGCTCGTTATCGTAGATTTCATTTGATTTTATTTCGCGCGTAAGTACATCAAGTACTAAAACCAACAACAATCAACAGGTCGGGTCGAAGAACGTAACGCTGGGAGTGCCGCGGTTGAAGGAGATCATCAACGTGGCAAAGACGGTGAAGACGCCTAGTCTGACATGCTATCTGAATCCAGACATCGCCAAAAACAAGCAGCTGGCAAAGAACGTCCAAGCCCTGATCGAGCACACCACGCTGGAAAAAATCACGGCCTTCTCACAGGTACTTATTTTCTTTTGCCGGTTTTTTATGAACTTAAACTTTCACCCTTAGGCTGGTTCCTGAGGGACTACTTTCTTCAAATAATTCACCAGATTTTCTACGACCCCGAGCCGGACCAGACAATTGTGCCGGAGGATCGTGAGTGGGTCGGTGAGTACTACGAGTTGCCCGACGAAGAGGACAACCGTGACCGGCTTTCTCCCTGGGTGCTGCGTATCCAGCTCGACAACAAGGTGATGACGGACAAGAAGCTGTCCATGCGCGAGGTTGGCGAGCGGATCATCAACGACTTCATGGGCGACCTCGCCTGTATTTTCACGGACGACAACGCGGACGAGCTGGTGCTCCGGCTTCGCATCGTTAAGGAGAACCCGATCGGCGCCGGGTTGGAGGAGGACGAGCAGGGTGACGACGAGGATAAGGACTGCCGCTTCTTGAAAAACATCGAGCGGGACATCTTGAAGGACATGGTGCTGAAGGGCGTGCACGGAATCCGGAAGGTGTTCATGCGGGAGGAGAATGTGGTGCGATACGACGACCAGACGGGCGAGTTTCCGCGACGCGACAAGACGGAGAAGGAATGGCTGCTGGACACGGAGGGGTGCAATTTGGAGGAAATTCTACAGATCGAGCAGATCGACTCGAAGCGAACCACCAGCAACGACGTGGTGGAAATCATGCAAGTGCTTGGTAAGAAATGGTTTTTCTCCTGGATCATGCTGTTGTTCCTACCAATCATTGCAGTTTCACACGACCTTGACCTTCAACATCAGCCCTAGGCACAAAGTTCTTTCCACAATAGAAAAAGGCCAAAAAGTAAAAGCGCGCCTCCCTGTACTAGAACGAACTGACGCACCTGAAAATGAAACTGTTAAAACTTCTTGAACCCAGGTGTCGAGGCCGTCCGCAAGAAGCTGCACGACGAGGTGAAGGCGGTGATTTCCTTCGACGGCGCGTACGTGAACTACCGGCACCTGGCGGTTTTGTGCGACACCATGTCGAATCGCGGGCACCTGATGGCGATCTCCCGGCACGGGGTGAACCGAGCCGACCACGGGCCCCTGATGAAGTGCTCCTTCGAGGAGACCGTGGAGATGCTGATGGAAGCCGCCATGTTTGGCCAGGTGGACCACTGTAAGGGCGTCTCGGAAAACATCATCCTCGGGCAGCTCCCCAACATCGGGACGAACGAGTTCGACATCCTGACCGACGTGGACGCGCTCAAGGACGCGCGACCGACCGTGCGCAAGCCCCAGTTCGGGGACGACTTCGACGGCGACGACGACCAGGACGACGACAACGCGCGGAGGGAGCGGCACGAGCAATTCCTCTCGCAGCAAACGCCCATACAGTTCGGAGACGACTTCACAGACAAAGAAAGGGGCGCCTCGGCGGAGAACGAAGCGAAACTAGCGGCGGACAGAATGGACCGCTTCGGGGAAGAAGGTTCGATACCATCGATCCGATGCTGAAATGCGGACTTTCCACCCAGTCCTGTGACTTGTTAAATACAAATTATACGACGTCTCTGTTCATGCCTGCAGCTTCCAGTAGGTATGTCGACTGAATCAGAGGTGGAAAGAAGAACCCAAACTGTACTTTCAAACAGGTGGCGCGATGGATGGGGACGCAGAATACGACTTGCTTAGCGCTGACCAGCCCGTGCTGTCTGTGCTTGAATCTGACATAGGTTCCATGGGCGGTGGCGGCTCGGAGATGGGCTTCCAGTTTAGCGACCCGCGCAGCGGCGGGTCTCCCCACTCCTCCGGGATGATGGACCAGGGCCGGTCTGTCGGGCGGCAGCGCCCGAACCTGCCTGGGCAGACCGGCTCCTCGGGCTACCACCGGCACCAGCCGTTCGGCGACGCGGGGCAGAGCAGTCATCACGGGAGCCAGCAGTCCCAGCTCCACAGTGGCGAGCACATGCAGCAGTCGAGGATACCACGCGGCCACCAGGGTTCGGGGATGTTGTCCTCGGGCGCGCCGGTGCTCCCTGGGTCGAGCAACCCACAGATGGACGTGCCGATGGGCAGCGCGAGAAGCGGCGGAGTGTCGTACACGCCGGCCGGCGCCGCCTCGAGCGTCCCGGCGGGGGGCTACCAGTTCGAGAGCAACAACTACCCCAGCGGCGCACCCCCAGGGGCGACAGGGCCGCAGTCAAGCGGCGCGAGCCCGATGCAGGGGGGGGCGACGGGAAGTCGAGTGAACAGACCGACGTACGACAGGTCAAGAGGCGGGAGATAAAGATCGAAGCTGTGTGTGTGTTGAGTAGAGTTTTTCTTCCGACGGCCGATTCGATGGTGGAATTGTACATCTCGACGCTTCGCGCTCCCGCCCACAGAATCGAATCCACATCCATTCGCACTTTCTTCTCTCATGCGCTCCAGATCGTACTCGGAAACGCCAGTTCGATGCTACTTTCTTATACTCCATTTTTTTCAATTGACAAGGCGCTGTCAGCATGCCCGTCCGTCGGCGTGGAATCGAGATGTGGCCACGCCGCAGTTATAAACTCAAACAGGGTGATTATATTGAAACGTAACCAATGAAACGGAGGAAAATTTTTATGTAGCTATGTACCGAGTTATTCTCGTACGGGGCCTCTACGGTGGCTGCCAAAACTATGGCTTTCTATGTACCGGGTTACCTAGTAGTACTGAAACCGTTCTTCAGGGTAACGCTAACGGTCATAGTCATACTTATGCGAGCTTCAAGCCTTCCCGATGGATGCGGTTCTCGCTTTTTTTTTTTCCTGTGGGTCACAGCATACGGGGACGGGAAACGGCCGTCACGGGCTGGTACGAATGTTGATGCAGCACCAAAAATGTGTTTGCACAATAGTGATCATACATCAGTTTTTCTTTTCAGAAGTGGATAAAGCTCCACCGAAAGAACGAACTGAAAGTGAAAACTCCCATCATCCAAAGCAGATCGCGGGCAGTGTGGCGTCTTCCTTCAATCTGCCGAGCGCACACGAACTACCTGTGTGTTCGTTCGCGTGAAGATATCGGGGCAGGCCCCTTCTACCAGTTTGGGTTGGGGCTTCGGAAGTGCCGGTGATGGATCAAAATCTATGTTGCGATTTTCGAAGGGGGGCGTGTCTGCTACAGCGTGTGGGTGGCTTTGCATGCAACATATAAATATTTCTTATGAGCCGTTATTCTTCCCGTCTGCGTGGGGGAGGGACATCAGGCACAGTGCCTCTTTTCAGGGTTCGATTCCCAGTCGTCGCTGCACTCTTGTTGATCGGTAGCGCTAGGGAGGTTGCCACCAACCAATCGACCGTGAGGTTGTGCGCTTTGGGTGGTGCCGTTGGACTCATCAGTGGCATGTTTGCCGCTGGTGGGCCGCCCTACAGTCTTTTCAAGTGCCTCTTTTCAGTTGCGTGAGACGTTGTGCAATCCTGCTGGAGGGGTTCATTTTCATTGATTCTTGTGCGTCTTCCGTTGATGTAGATTGCCTTTCCCCGAGTACGAGTTCCGGTCGCGTAACAGAAAATTCGTTTTCGCGCCTAGCCGTTTATTTTGCAGCCTACCTCGAAGGGATGTGACTGCATGGCGTCAGTAATCTTCCGTGAAAGGCGATGTTGGAGCCTGTTTCGTCTGCAGACTTTTCATGTCCGTTCAATATGCTCCGTTGAGTCCAGACGAGATTTCCGCGCAGGTTGGTACTGGAGGCGTTTTCCGGAGGCGCATAGGTGGTCCTGGTGATGATTCATTTTCTTTTCGAGTTAAATCTTAATCCACCTTCCAGCAGACAACTACAGTTCGTTGCGGTGTGTGTCGGTCTCTTTTCGTTCCCCTCCCGTCATTTTATTGCGCGAACTGCTCCTTTCAAGAAGTTTTTGATCGCGCATCTATTTTTAGTCAGCCTCAGCCGTTTTTGGAGTTTACGACATCGAACAGGAAGCCGTGAAAGCCAGCACGGCAACGATCTCGGAAGTAAGAAGTAGTAGTTTAGTAGGTGAAGCAGGCCGCGAACCTGAACACGAATAGTCGGATCGATCTCGTTTCATCATGTACTACATGTCTCCGTCCGGTCCGCCGGTCCCGGCGCCGCCTTTATCGCGTGCGTCGGCGACCGAGCAGCGCGCCTGGCAGCGCGACTACTTCAAAATGCAAGACCGCATCATGAACGCCTCGTCGCACATCGACAACAACCCGCCGTCTAGTCATGATGGTAAGTATACTAAAACTCAGACTCACTCCTGTCTCTGTCACTTGCTGTATTGTTTCACAACTTCGGTTGTCTCAGGTCACCGTGAGTTTTGGTTTAGAAGAGCAAGCGCGTCATACATTCTGTTCTGGTCTCGGTCCGAAGAGACTCGCCGTTTTTTTCCCACCACATATACTCCAATCCCTCACCAGGCACCCGCGCGAAGATGGCGGAGATGGCGCGTGCGTACAAGATCTCGGAAGAACGGCGCGTGGTCGGCAAAGACAACAAGCGCATCATCGATCGCATTGTCGGAATTCGAAACGGTGACGGCTACATGCCCCCACAAGGTACTTTTACTTCTTCTTTCGCCGCCTACAGGTGTGGTTACGCCTCAAGGTGGTTGGCACTGACTAAGACTATGATAGAAAAACTTTAACTAAAAATATCCTCAAAGCGCTGGAGATACGAACGCAAGCACCTTGAGCGTGCTCTCCCAGTAGCCCTAGCAAGTGCTGTAGTTGCTTTAGAAATTCATTTGCCTACTTTCTTATTTTGTACCTGTAGCTCCTCTTGACCAGTGCGGCAGCAACGTGAACGTACGGCTCCTCTTGAATCCACAGGTAAGCCGGGCGAGATGATGCACCGATCGCGATCGCCGTCGCCGAAAGCCCAGGGCGCGCGGCGGATGGAGGCGCGCCGCATCTACATGGAGAATGAGTTGCTCGCGAAACGCCTCACCACCGTCCAAACCACGCGAGAAATCCGCCGGGAAATCCAGCAGCAGAGCTACATGAAGTCCAGAAGCTACGTCCGGAGTGGGTATTCATTTTGCTTTCTATTTGATTTCGTGCCCGCCCTTGCCTTTCCCTACCCCTTCTATCTTTGCGAAGAGAAACTTTCTTAGTACCGGATAAACAGCGTGAACGTCAACGTATGACGCGGTTCGAAGCTTACGTTTTATTTAGCGATCCGTCCAAGCTCAAAAAAAAATGTGCCATGGCATCATCGTCGCTCTCAACAGGTTCAAGCGCGTGATACCGTACAACCCGAAAGCGCACAGGTTGTCACCCATCAAGCCGCGAGCGCCAATCGTGAGCTTGATGGAGGACATGGATGTAGAGGTCGAGGAACTCCCCCGCGCCCGCACGGTCGACGTGCTTGTGCCAAAAGCGGACAAGGACAGCAGGAAACCGAAGGGTACTTAGACTTACTGGAATGCGTCCCCCTCACACTCAGTCTCTGACTCTTTCGAATTCGTGGTCGAAGCATGTGATAAAGCTGCACTACTTACCTGTTACAGCATTGTGAACTACCCATCGTGAACAAGATTAGCCCCGTTGCTGGTGCGACATTTCCTCTCCTGGATCGTTCCTTCGAAAAACTACGAAAGGTACGACCGGCGGCGCCAGCAGTTCCACGTCCTCGCGGCGGAAGCCCACTTCCGGGCAGGCCCCGACGAAGACGACGGCGGGCAGCTCCGACGACTACGACCGTGCGTTCGCGGAACAGGAGGATGCGAAGACGGGAAAATTCGTGGTGGACACCATCGTGGCCGACGTTATGGAGGCCATGAGCGACCCGATGATCGTATCGGCCTCGGAGGCCGGCGTGCTGGAGGAGGAGCGCGAGCGAAGTGGCGGGTTGCCGTCCGCGAGTGGGGATGATGTTGCTGCCGCCGGGGTCGCGATGGAGGTTTTGCCGGTTGACGAGGCCGCTGCGGCAGACGAAGCCGTTGTTGTGCCAAGACGAGCGCCGACCGGTGCCGATGGCGCAGAGGAACAAGAAGCAGGCGCAGACGCGGGAGAGGTCGAGGATCAAGTCGAGCAACAGCACAACGCGACGCTTTTGAGCACGACGCATCTAACAGCATCCGCGGATACGAACGAGGCTGGAGCGGAAGTTGCGGAAGCGCCAGCTGCTCCGGTGGAAGAAGCAGCAGTGGCGGCTCCAGTGGTCGAGGAAGAAGTCAGGGCACCAGAGGAAGTACCCGCTGCAGAAGCAGAAGCTGCTGTGGCGGCGCCGGTGGAGGAAGCGTCGGCAGCGGACGACTCAGCGCCGGTTGCGGAAGCT
>RXOD01004392.1:0-23039 GCA_005223375.1 Amoebophrya sp. AT5.2
CCACCTAGAGCAATCCGCCACTAAAGGAGACCCATCGCGAAGTACTTACCAGTTCCCCACTTACCAGCTGGTCCCTCCATACGCATCCCGGAGCTCATCAAGCAGCTGCAGGAACGTCATGGCTCCCTCAAAAGCCAGAAACCCAGCTGCTCCCCGACCAAGGCTGAATCCCGTCACCAGAAAAACGACCGCCGCTCGTCTCTTACTTCTCGCGGGCACGACTACCAGCATGCTCGGGGGCGCCTCTGCCGTGGATCTGAACAACCCGGTGATGGAGATCCAGTCGGGAAACTTCGAATCGCACATGAAGAGCGGCCACCGCTACTTCATCAAGTTTTTCGCCCCTTGGTGCACGTACTGCAAACGGCTGAAAAGCACGTGGGAGGACCTAGCGAGCCAGGTGCACGAGCAAGACACCCTGGAGACGCGCATCGCCGAAGTCGACTGTACTAAGCACCCCGATATCTGCACAAAAGTGGGCGTCAAGGTACCACCGGATGCTGTTATTGTTGGTGTACTTGTTGAGCCAATTAATAGGCTCCCACGAGGAATGTAGTTGCCAGAATGAATCGAATGAGTGAACTGAATTTGTATTTGATCAAGTGAAATGGTATATTCTAATTTTTGACCCTGGAAGTCGTGCAAGTGAAGTCAAGTGGAAGTGCAACGAACCTAACCAACTATATATAATTGCCCGGAGTCGAGCGCAACAGCAACTCCACTGACGACTCCACTCGCACCAGGGTTACCCGACTTTGTTGTACGCGGACGAAAACGGTGAGATGTACAAATACAGCGGGGGAATGAAGCTCGACGTTTTCAAAGCCATGGTTGTGCAGCAGGTTGATGCCAAGGCGGTCACCTCTGGCGAGAGCTTCACTCTGACGAAGCAGGGCGCCTCGTCACCACAACCGGTGTGGGGCGCTGCAGCGAGTGGGCGTGCACCATCAGGAGGTGAAAGTGCCGCTGCGACTACAAGCTCAGGTAGCCAGGAGAAGCCTGCAGCTTCAACCGGAGGCGCTGGTGGTGGTAGCGCGATCGGGTCCAGGGCACAAATAGAAGCCGCGGTATCTGCGGGTATGGCGAACATGGTCAACAACTTCGTGGCAGCAGAGAAATTCGTCGTGCAACAACTGCTGCCTCTGGTGGGAGGCACCGAGTTCCTGTACTTCCTTGTGCATTTTCCAACAATTTTCATCGTCGTGAATGACTGTTTCTGTTTGATCTCCAATGAATAAATCTCCGACAATCTTCCCCAACAAACCTACAACTTCAGGGACTTCTTGCGTGGCAAGAGTGAGCTGAATGACGACCAGTATTGGGACTTCGTATTCTACCTTTATGCCGTCGGCCTGACCAGTATCATCGTCGGGGTGTCCCTTCTGTGGTATGCGATTCCCAGCTGGTGGTCGCCGTGAAAGTTTGGTGCTGCGAATTCAAAGGGGCCCGACGGCGTCCTCGACCTGCAATGCGAGTACGCGCAGGAACTGGAACACACGCCCATTTGATTGTCGCAGGAAATCGGCGCGCGATTTGTTCTTGTTTATGTTGTATTTGACGTTGTTAAAGACCGACGCTTGATGTTTGTGGCCGCATGTGCGATCCCGCTACTATCGCACCGAGGGCCGCGGCGGCGGAGGGGGAGGCCTGGTGCCAGGAAGCGACAAAATAATCGACGCCCCACACCCCCTTCTCAGATGAATGTACTAAGTACACGTGGCTCTGACAAGAAACCTGAAAGCGACCGGCGACACCGAGCTGTAGGTGGGTGGCTTCTTTATTAAGCCGATAGCGATACTGTACGAAAAACTGCCACATTTTTTTTTGGAAGCTTCTGGTCTTCCTTTGCCGCCAGGATCGAAATGTGGGTCGTTGGACGTTGTTCTCGCTTGTTTCGGAAGGATGAAGCGGCTACCACGAAGGTGTGTTGAGAGTCGATAACGATATCAATGAAACAGAACGCATCAAAGAAAAAATATGAATATGTTGATAAAAAAATATACAAACTCGGGCTGAGAGGCAGTGCTCCCGAGACGGGCTGACTAAACCAAACATCTTACGAGCATACCTGTTACGAGAGACAAGACGAAACTAAGCAACAAAGATGCTGGAACCATATACGTACATCAAATTTATCGAGCCCAGTATACCATCCAGGTTGCCACTGCCTTCCCCATAGAGCTAGACCAGGAAGAGATCGAATCGCGCCCCTCGCGACAATACGGAAGCTTGTCGGGGCGGGGGCTTACGAAGACTGGACGCAACAGAGTGCCTTAGGCACAAACTAACTCCCTAAAATACTAGTGCCGCTTCATCGTCGTGCTACGACTACGCGTTGTTGAGAAGAAGTTTTTTGCTCGCACTCGATTCCAGTTCGTTTCCGGAAGTCTTTTAAACGATACCCTCACCAACGCCAAGCGGATTCTCTCCCGGACCATCGACGCTACCATCTCTCGCATAGCGTGAGTCATCGGCTCTGGTGTCGGAGGAGCAACTGCCGGGTAACGGCGAGCCAGCCGACAACACAAAGACAAACGGCGCTCGACGAGCAGGTGCAGGAGCGCAAGGCGATACTTGATTTTGCTCAATATCAAATCGGACAGAATCAGACAGTTTTGGCACAACCCCAACGAGACCACGACCGAGCCTGAGCCAGCAACCGAGTGTCGCACGGTTCAATCATCGACGTTCAAGGAACTGCGAGGAGCGTTCGTTCTTGCACCACACAAGTGCCACTTCTTCGTCGCCGGAGTGGTAAAGGTGGCACTACGATTACCAGGGACGAATACCAGGAGCTGGGCGAGGAAGATGGTGATACCAATGCCCGCCGGCATGGGCGCAGCCATGAATGGCGACCCACCCGAACAAGTCTTGCCACATCTGCAGAAGATAAAGTAATATATGAACTCCCTTTAATCAATGCCACACTTCTGCCTTGCTTTGTACTTCGTATTAAATCAACGCAACGACGTTGCTCAGGTGGACCGTCGTCGCGGTTTTCATCGGCAGCATAGGGAAAATAGTAAGCGGCGGCCTGCCCTTCAACGAGATATTCTACGTCATATCCGGCATTTTTCTCATGAAAGACGACAAGATAACAGGAAGAGCATACCAGTGCCTCCTTGGGACACCACTCAGCGCATGCGTCGGTACAACCTCTACCTGTTTCGTCGAATTTTGCTTTGTTTTTTTCATTTCTTTATTGCATCCGACCAGCACTCTGACTATGTACTTGTTCACTGAACAGTGAGTATTAGAATACAACTTGATTCATTCTCAGGACCATCCGGCGGCGGGCTGTCCTGTTTGACACCAGTGATGTTTCTCGGTGGCATAAACGTTCTCTTTGGTCTGTTCAACCCCTTTCTCCTGGAGCCATTCAACCTGATATGTATTTTTTGTTTTTCTTGGTTTGCTATAATGAATCAGGTCTCATTTCCATTTTTCTTTAGGTCCGCACCGCATTAAATTCGCTGCGCCCCCACTACAACTTACAGCTTCCTTGATTCGCAACAGGTTTGGTCTCCCAGTTGGTGGGTGTATTTTTTGCGTATCAGACGTGGTCCTACTTGCGGGGCGAGTCGGGGCCGACAGGAGCTTTGCCCGGCGGGTTTGCGGGGAACACAACCTACAATCCGCCCGGACCAGCGACGCTGTCCTCTTCCACAACAGCGGACAGAAATGCGCCGACCACACCGCAGACGAATTTCGTTGCGTTTCAAGGGGAAGGGAACAAACTCGGGAACATACCATAACGGAATATTTATGAAAAACCAAGATGGACGGAGGGGGAGGCATGGTTGTGCACTGGATTCAGGCCAGTACCACTATGCGGGCCGCTCCTGTCCGGCGCTGGCACTCATGAACATGAACGAAATGCTAAAAGGCTAAGTAACGGTAACGCGCGCTCGCCTCCGCTCCGTGACACCTACTTACTTTCTTAGTTTTCACTGGCATGGTGCCGATCCCACTCGCACTTGCTTCGACGTCCACGAGATGCGTCCGGAGAAAAAAACGATATCTTGACGCGCACCGCAAAGCCGCATTCTGAGAGTTTCCTCGAGGTCGGGGAGGCCACTTGGACCATGTTTGTAATCACAAACAAATTCAATCTTCATCGTCTCTCTCCTGCGCATTCGCGACGCGTGGCATCAGTGCTTAAAAATGGCAAGTGCATAAGCCTGTTCTACCTTTAGTATACGTGTTCGGAAGTGCAATTATCCTCAACAATTTCGAAAAGCTGACACGCGCGCCTCCAACGTCGAATTGGCTGCCTTTGTAGCAGGTGCGAGCAGTCTTAGTGCCGCCTTTGTTTTCTTTCTCGTGATTCTGTTGATCACATGACTTAGATTTCATTCGTGACCCTGTCCCTGGGCCGTAGTAGTGATCTAAGTGCTGTCACTGTAGTTTCTTTGTTTTTAAAAGACCATCTACCCACCTATAGCAAGTTGCGGCTGTAATACTTACTACTGGTACTGACTAGGTAGATCTAGATGACGCAACGGCAACGAGTATACTGAGACCGACGCACTTGTTGCAAGCAGAAGGCTCCACCTAAAGATGGCTGATCGTCGGCGCGGCCGGCAAGACAGTCTCTTGCGGCAAGAAGTAGGTCCTGGGCTGGGTTGCGCCAAACTGCCATTCGTGTGGGCCTAGAAGGGGCCGTACGATCGAAGCTGACCGAAGCACCGCCACAAGCCAGCACTCGTCTACTCCGTACCCTGGGGCGGCTGGGCTGCATTTCGTCCGCCTACGACGAGTCGTGAGCATCTTTTTTATGCATCGCCGTCGTAGTTTCAGAAGCTAGGACGAGAGCGCTTGCTTCCACCTGTGCCTCCCGCAGGAGCTGACCGACGGTCGTGACGTCTCTTACGTCAAGAGCATCAAAATGGCAGCGGTGATAGCGAATCAGCCGGTCGTAATCGACAACGGCTCCGGCGTGATGAAGGCGGGGATTGCGGGCGACGAGGCCCCGAAGTGCGTGTTTCCCAATTACGTCGGCAGGCCAAAGCACGAGCGCGCCATGGCCGGGGCCGCGGAAGGCGAAATCTTCATCGGGGACAGCGCGACCCACTTGAGAGGCCTGCTGACGTGCAACTATCCGGTGCAACACGGAGTGGTCGAGGACTGGCTCGAGATGGAGCAGATATGGCACCACGTACTAACTCATGCTTTTTTTCGTCTGATATTTTCAACATGCCACAGCAACCTCTGTCCCTGTCCGACCTGTTCACCGCCGCATCATAACTACGTACGAGATTCAAACGCTGCTTTCATCGATCAGGTCTACAACGAGATGAAGATTGCGTCCGAGGAACACCCGGTCCTTCTGACCGAGGCGCCGCTGAATCCGGCGCGGAACCGCGAGAAGGCCGCGGAAGTTTTTTTTGAGAGCTTCAACACACCGGCATTGTTTGTGAGCGCTCAAGCCATCCTCTTATGGTCGGACCAGCTGGTAACGGTAAGTGTCAAAACAAGTGGTAATGTGGAATTGGGGACCGGGTCTCCGGTGTGCCTTCGTGTGTCCTGGAAAAAACATCTGCAGTAGGTGTAGAAAGGCGGCGTTCCGCCTGGTCGGCTGTTCTTGCGCCTCTGTCTCCTGCTTCTTCTGCAGCCCCAGCCTACAGCTGACAATAGACCGACGCACCAGGCTCTTGTTTTTGCAGCCTCGTTTTCAGGCGGCCCTATCGCCATGTCTTGTCACTACGACTACGGTTTCCCTCTACCACCTCCTCCCAAGAATTCATTGCTCGGAGGAGGATTCATTCTCGCAGCATCTCACTTTTACAACCAGTCGAGTCCTCTGCCACTTGACTTCCATCAACCTCCAGCTGATCCGTTCATACCTCTCTCTGTACGCTTCCGGGCGGACAACGGGCGTGGTGTTGGACTCTGGAGACGGCGTCTCGCACGTCGTCCCCGTGTACGAGGGCTTCGCTCTCGGTCACGCGATCCAGCGAATGGACGTGGCTGGCAGGGACGTCACAGACTCGCTGGTGCTGCAGCTGCGAAGGCAGGGACACGTGTTCCACACAAGCGCCGAAAGAGAAATCGTACTACGCCTTGGCAATTAATTTAGTTTGTTTTCAATACGGTTCGTTCGGTTCAGTTTCAGATGAGCGTCGATCAGCACCACCTTCGGATGTATGATGCCACTTCTGCACTTCGCGTGCTCGTCTGCGTAGTCGTGGTAGAGGTAGTTCCATGGTTGTACTAAACTCCACTTTATTTTGTTTCTTGTACGCATTGATGAAAACTGAAATGACAGGTCCGCGAGATGAAAGAGCGTGTGTGCTATGTGGCGTTCAATCCGGTAAAGGAGGAGACGAGTCCCGAAAACCAACCAACCGTTTACAAACTTCCTGATGGGCAGACCATCAATCTCTCCGCCGAACGCTTCCGCGCACCCGAAATTCTGTTTCAGCCGAACTTAGTTGGGCTCGAGTACCCAGGAGTGCACGAACACCTCTTCACGGCGATAAGTACAATTCATTTGTTTGTAGTCATACTCATATCTGATTTTTTTTAAATGAAAATTTAATTTGGGGCACGTACGATGAGGAAAATTTTTTTCGGCCTGCCCGTTATTTTCCACCGACGTCAGCGTCTATTTATACAAAAATAAATTCGACATCGACAGATCGCAGCGACCTGGATTTACGCAAGACCTTGTACTCGCAGATTGTGCTCTCGGGCGGCAGCACCATGTTTACTGGCTACGGAGACCGACTGCTCAACGAAATGCGGAAACTCGTGCCGAAGGATTGTACCGCTTGTTTCGTTTTTTCAATGATACTACGATAGAATAAGACAGACGTTTTTTATAATTGAAAAACAGTTTGGTGGGGCACTCCTGTATTAAGGCTCCACGCGGATTGGAGCAGATGGTGAAGGTTACTCCTGGGCCGGTGATCCATGACGCAATGACGGATTGAATGAAAAACAGTTTGGTTTTGACCGACATCAAGGTGAGTCCTCCGTGTGCTGCGTGCCCCCGCATCATTATCATTCGTAACATCATCGCTGCAGGTAAAATCCGAATATCGGCCCCGCCAAGTCGTCAGCTCTCCACGTGGACCGGAGGCAGCATTCTGGCGAGTCTTGCGACTTTCAAGACGATGTGGGTATCGCGCGAAGAGTACGATGAGGAAGGGCCCGGCGTGATGCACCGCAAAACTTTCTGACGAACGAGGGCCAGGAGCGTCGAGAATCAGCTCCTTTGACGACTGCGAAGCTTGTTCTCACGAACGACTGCTAGTTGCCCAATCCAAGATCAAGTTCGAGCATTTTCTAAACCGGTACAGCGCTTATCACATTTCTGAGCGAGGCAGAAGTAGACCCTTCGGACCACATTCAAAGAAATGTTGGGTCCGTGGTTGTCTTCAGCTCCTCAAATTATTCTGCAGACTGACAGATGAATGCACGTTTCTGAGCTCTGATGCTGATTGTCAATGCGCTTCACAGAATCGCAGCCAGTAGCGATGCCCAAAATGAATCGATGAGAATGCTGGCCAGTCGCCTGATCATGGGGCGACCCTCTTTTTTTATCTTTTTCTCATCCTCATCGCATGCGCATCGAACCGCTCATATTCATTAGGATTAGTTTTAGTTCGCGTTGCAGAGTCCAACTCCAAGCGCGACAGCGTACTCCTTGTTCCATAATCCATAAATTTGGCTGACACCAAACTCGAATTTCGCTTCCGTTCTTCGTGCTGATCAAACAAGGGACCGTGCATCGGAATCGTTCTGAGGTGGACGAGGAGCGTCAGCGTCTATAGGATATTGCAACTATATGCCCATCATGTTTTACATGATCTCTGATCAATGCATGAATATGGATACTCATACATGTTCCTCTTTGTTCACCGCATACTTTACAACTAAGACCACGACTCCTGAAATCCAGTTCCAGGTCTACTGTTCATTTTCAGTTCTGGCTGCACGACCAACTCTAACGTGAAAGCAACCTTACCTATAGCTACTATCGGCATCTCAGGTTGTCGCATAGCTGTAGAAACACCCCTTCAGCGACCAAACCCATGGCCCTTCTCGAGGATTTCGCGGAGGCGAAGGTCTCTGTGCTAACGAACGACGGAAAGTACTTCGTGGGGATACTATCAGGGTTCGACCAAGCCACGAACGTGATCCTCACGCAGTGCGAAGAGCGGGTGTACCATGCGGATGCAGAGGGCGAGAAGCTCTATATGGGCTTGTACGTCATCCGCGGTGACACGATCGCGATGGTGTCAGAAATAGACGAAAAAACGGACGATCAAATCGACGTCGAAACGATCAGAGCAGCACCCATGAAACCAGTGGTCCATTGAAGAGATGAAGGAAACCGCCAGAACTGATGAAGCTTCTTGCTGCGGTTGCAGCTACATCGCCGCACGTTAAAGGTGTGCTCAACTACATCCTCATCACCTCCATCGATTAATTCATTGCGGAGCACTCACTCCCAAGAAAAGGCAACGAGCGACAGTCACACAGTTTCTGCTGCTTCTAACGGTTAAGCCGCGTACGCATTGCAAGAGTGCTACATGTCCACATCCGGAAACAGTCAAAAAGCACAGATTTAGCTTCGATGAGGAGGGAACGCAAAACGACGGGGAGCCATCAAAGCGAAAATACGAGCGAATAAAACCGAAGTCAGATCGATGTAGAGCATTCGGCATCGTAGCCCTTGATTTCTTATGTTACAGTTACATAATCATAATAATGTATCAGCAGTCATAGCGTCAGCGTCCTCCCAATCGAAAGTTTTAAATAAAGTATAGTGTCAGCTTTTTCGTGTTTCTCGTTTTTTTCTACTTGCTTCGTAGTAGATTCGGAACACACTACTAGTGTGACACTAGATTTTCCTGCGCGACACGTTGTGGCGCGATTCGCTTTCAAATCCAACATCAGCATAAAATAACTTCAACTTCTTCTAAATTGTTATTGTGTTTTACTACTTCTAGTCGACCACCTTCCTTAATGATGGCAGACCTCCTTGACGCCGACCCCGTCTTTTCCGCCGACGAAAAGAGCAGCTTGGCTCACTACACTCGTTCTATTCAGCTCGGGTATAGGGCGGCAGATGCCAAACGAGACGCAGCAAAAGCACTCTTGCGGTCTCGCATTGTCGGGTTCGAGCGGAGTGTGGTACAGAAGGGTGGCGCCTTCAGCCTCGTCGCGCCCTCAGTGCAGCCTTCTATTTGTGTCGGAACGGCAAGCACACGCACGGGTGGCGGACTCGCGTCTTCTCCAGTCATGCCGACACGGACGAAAATAAACGGAACTTTTTTCGGGGAAGGTGTTTCAGCATCTTCTTCGAGGATGTCGATGTCTGCTACGATGCCGGCTTTTTCTGCTTCGACGACAACCACAAAGACAACTAGCAGCTCTTCTAGCTTGTCCTCATCGTCATTCTGCAGAGGCTCCTCTAAAAGTGGGGACTTGGCCGCAGCTTTGTGCGAAGCTACTGGTCGGAGATCGCGGAGCCACGTTTCGGAAGAAGTCCAGCAGCAGCCGGGGAAAAGCAGCGACGCATCCGCATCGGAACTGCCCCAGGATCCGGCTAGCGCTTTCTTTCGCACGGCGCCACTGTCGCCCGCAGATGAAGACAAGGGCGCGACTGTGTCCCTTCGACGCCCCAGCGTCCGGGTGCTCACCACGGAGGATGTCGAAGCCACGTTGGCGTCGGGGGACGAGACGGAGGAGAGCACCACCCGCGACGAAAACGCGATGGTGGAAAACGGATACCCGTACTCAGATTCAGTTGCAGGAGAAAAAACGAAAAATCGGGTTGCTGAGCGCGCAAAGGCTTTTGCCGTCTGGGAAGCAACCGAGGCGGAGCGGCTCAAGAGCGAAATCGTGGCCATGAAGGCGGAAGTGGAGGAGGTAGCTACTGTTGCAGAAAAACAATAAAAAGTTAAAGTTTCTTAGGCTGCTCTTAGCTGCTACTTCCGCGGCTTGGTCTTGAAGTTTTGAAGTTCAGGTCCCGCAGAACAAGCCCTGACTCTGACCAGAGCCAGACCCAGACTGTCGCGCTTCTTGTGGCGAGGCCTCCCTTTCCCTTTATCAATCTGCCTAGTACTTCGTTCAAGTTGTTGCAACGAACCATGCAAATGCATTACAAAACGGTCACTTCTCATCCAAATTCAGGACGAGCTTGCCGTCGCAACGCTGGAAGCCATGGCGCGGGATTACGGCCTGAAAAAAGAAGAGATCCGTCGCGACACTCGTGATCGCATCCGCAAGATGTCAGAGGAGCTCCGCAAAGCAAAGCGAAGGCACGAAAGGCAGAAGGAAAAGCTAGCCGCCGACCTGTCGTTTCCCGCGTTTGGCGCATACGGTGAAGACGACGTCGATCGAATTCAGGGCGGACCGGAAGTAGAAGAGGTCAACCAGCGAGACAACTTCGCTAAGATGGGTAGTTCGTCAGAGGATTTTTACGCAGATAGCGAGCTGGGCCACGACTACGATTCGCAGTTGTTCAGGAGGGCGGGTGCCGCTAACGCTGATGGTGTGCCGCAATTGGAATCCATACATCGCAACCAAAGAAGCATGACCTCGGGGTCGGCGTTACTGGAGAATGGGATAACATGCATCCTCGAAGAAGGCGAGGATGACTTCGACGAGGAATTCTGAAGAACAGAAGAAACATTATAAATTTATGCATGATTTCTGAGTTTTTGCGCGCTCCAAAAAGCGATTTCATATCTTTGAGGCAGATCCGATGGAGGGTTATCATCGACCGGCATTTGCATTTTCGACTCTCTACATTTCAGATGGTTTGTTGAGCGATGGATTCTTCGCATTGGCATCCAAGTAAGTATTCGTAATCGCTGCGCTTGCAGGCAGTATAAGTATTTCGTGGTCGTTGGTCGTCGCTGGAGGGAGACGAGAGGCTTGTACAACTTCGTACGTGGTAAAGCTTGGAAAAAAGAACGACTTTCGAATGAAAATGATGCACGTGGACCCTAACGCATAACCATTACAGAATATTGCAGCACGCAAACCTAAAGAGAAGACACGAACAAGTTCGGCTGTGGCTGGAGCCCCTTACATCGGACGACCTCTAGTAGTACCAAAGTCGTCATATTTCGCAAAGATCAAATGTCGCGGCCTTTCCCCTATGAGCCAAGAGAGGACTATCTCGCCGGCGAGAAGGTCGCTTCATCCGGTACTACTACGTCGTCGCCCTCTGGCGGTGTGAGGAATCGGAGTGCTCTCTCGCGCAAATGGGCAGCACGGGCCGAGAACCAGCTGAGCAACGAGGAACGGCTCCTGCTCGCCCGCAATCGCCGCGTACGATCGGAGTACCAGGCGATGGGACCGCTTGTAACGCCTGCATCGAGGAGAGGACCTCCGACGGGCCGCGGTGACGTCGCTTCTGGGCGCCGATTCCTCTTTGCACCGACGGGCCGCAAAAGCGGAGTGGGTAGTACAGCATCTGCTGCGATTGTGGTTGGGCAAAGAAATACGAGGCAGACGAACCTGCGCGTCGGAGGTGGGAGCGCGCTTGGTCGTCGAGGTGGAGCGACAGGCGGGGGAGGGGGGCGGATCAAGAACTTGGCGGCGATGCTGGACGGCGCAAATCACGATGTCGAAGATCAAGATGAAGCTGCGCAACTACGGCTACCGCGGCCGCGGCGCCGCTACACTAAAGCAGACAAAAATGGTGATGACGGCTACTCTGCCCAGTACCGGCGGGTCCGCGCACAGAAAGATCTGCTGGCAAGCGGGGGCGGTACGTCTTCCGACGGAGCTGGAGTCGGAAAAAAGCAGGTGCGAGTGCCGAAGAAAATACGAGAACAAGATAGTAGAAAACATCAGAGCGAGGCCGACGAACAAGAGGAAGAGGAAGCTGAAGACAGGGACACCATCGCTCGCAGTGGCGCTGCGGCAGCTGAAGCAGATTTGGCTACGTTTCTGCGGGCACCTCTGCTGGAAAAGTTGAAGTCCGAGGCTGCGGGGAAAAATTTAAAGAAAAAGGAGGCCGCGACAAAGACTGCCGTCAACCTCCGAAAGCTCCTAGAGGCGGCAACAGATGGATCGAGACCAGCGTCGGGAGGCGCTGGTGCGGCATCTTCATCCTCACGACGGCGAGATCGTGGTGCTGGTGGACAAAAGAAATATGGCGGCCGTACTAGTACGGGGAGATATCCGCAAGAGCAAGAGCAACCGGAAGAAGACTCCCGGCGCAAACAGGCCCGATCCGAAGCCAAGTTCCGTGCGGGACGGCTAGAAGCGGCGCTGTACGAGAACAAGCGCTCGCTCCGGTTGCACGACGTGGATGCCGCCATGCCGTCGCACCTGAAATACGCACAAACGTTCGAAGTGGTCTTCGCAAACTACCTCACGACAAGCAAACCACTCCGAGACTTCCTCTTCCAAAATGTGCAGCAAGTGAAGGTTCGTCAAATAAATGCAAGGCTAGTTGTATCCCGTGTACTTGAACTTGTACGTACTAGAATTTCAAATCGGTATCCGAAGGATGTTTCAACCATAAACTTTCAAATTCAATCTCTATGTGAATAAAAACCAGGTTTCCGCCCTCACTTTCGACGCTATCGAGCTTGCTCCAGCCCTTGTTCGCTGGATTCGCGCCGCCGCTACTCCCTCCCCGTCTCGACGAGGCCAGCAGCCGCTTTCTGTCTGCGACGTCTGTTACTTGTTCGTCTTTTGTCTCACGCAGCGCAAGAGCACCTTGATGGTGAGTGCCGACCAGATGGGCGAATTCGTGTTCGACGTTCTGATCGAGTTGCGAGACGCAGAACGGCGCCCGCTGGAGCTTTCAGAGCTGCTTTCCATCGCGGAAGACGCGTTCGTTCTCCTGCAACAGTACACCAAGCTCGATAGATCGGTGCTCAAGTTGTGGGCCCGTCGGACGGAGAGTATGCTCACAACACCGACAGCATCTTCGGCACTACCGTCGGCGGGTGGTCCTCGTCGCGCTGCGGCATCTACTTCTCCAGGTGGAGCGGACGACGCAGCTGCTGACATCAGCGCTGTAGAACGAAAACAAGTTGTCGCTACTTCGGCGCGACGACCACTCCGCGAGGCCGTCATCGTCGAAGTAGATGGCGACCCGACTAATGAGCGCGCAGCCGAGTCGGTAGCCCTTCCCCCCGCACCCAGAACACAGCATAGCCAGAGTTCTCCGACGAGCACCGTGAAGTTCCAAGAACAAGCACGCAGCGCTCTTGAAGGTGGCGGGAGGCTCATCGTCCGTGACGACGAAATTGGTGGGCCAGGAGCGTCTCCGGTACTAGGTTTACGAAGAGATGCCGAGGAGAACATCGCTGTCATCAGTCTTGCGTCGCAGTCTCCAGTGCGTGTTATACGCATTCAGGAGTCGGCACCCGCTTCGCCCGCGCCGCCTTTGCAGTTACAGCGCCAACTTAAAACCTCATCAACTTCCTCCGCTCCACCACCAGAAGGCAGTGACCTGCTTCGCGGAAAGTACCTCATGACTGCGCGCAACCTGGACGTTGCGAAGGTAATGCGCGATGCGGAGCAGATGCCTGCCGCCGGCGTGCGAACCGGCAATCTCGAGCGAACGAAACCGCTGGCGCAGCGTACCATGGACCCAAACTTCTTTGCAGGGGGCGGGGGACGGATGTCGGCGTCGTCTACGTACAATACCAACACGCAGCTGCTGCAGGAAGACGGCTTCACCACGACGTCCTTCGGAAGGATAAAGAACATGGCAGGAACTGAGTCGGCGACAGCATCATCTTTAATATCGACTTCGTACCTAGACGACATTGCAATACGTCGCGGGCGGGGGGCGTGTAATCCGCCAGGAGGAATAGCCTTTTCAGCGTACGGGAAGTACATCTCGGGACCAGAAATGGAAACCTCGATGATCGCGATGGAGAAGGAGCACGCACTTTCCCGAGCTCTGAAAAAAGCTAACCCAATTCTGGCGAAGAAAACCGACCTCGTGTAGAATAAAAAAATACACTCAGAATTCAGAAGTTGTACTCGAAAATGCATTGCGAAGGTGAAGGTCAAGGGAAGACCAAGTCTTGGAACTTTTCCTGCGTACTCACACACGTCACACCGCTTGCTTGGCATGTTTGTATCTATGCGCGACCGCGAGCACGAGTGTCGGTGTACTATGTATCCGTTGTTTTCTCACTCTCTTCGGTCATGAAGATCAATGTTCCCCTGGCTGCGTTTTGTTTCCCCATGATTGATGGCCTACTGACTTCGTGCTTGTCTCATTTTTCTTTGTGAAGATTCGCCACCGCAGCCTGGTTTTGGCGTAGAGGTTGTTTTTTTCTGCTGCTTTGCCTTGGTCGAGTTTTTTTGGTTACTCTGATGTACATGTGGATATACTGCTTGTCGTGGTACCGTGCTACTGCTACCAAGCCGAGCTCTGTCCTGTTGGAAGGGATACAAACATCACGGCGAAATGCAGCGTGCTGCGCCACCCTGAGCCTTACGCGGAACCCTTTGTTTTGACATCAACTTCAACACTGGTTTTTTAACACTTAAATTGGAAGTTAGTTTTGCCTCGGTAATTCATTAAGGTCAGTAAAACGAAGATGATGCTGATGCAAGGCGCGCCGCGGAGCAGCGACCGCGAGCCCGTGGACATGCAGCTTTTGCGCGGGATGTTCCACATCATTCGAGACGGGGCTCGCTCAGAGACAGAGTACCAGAAAATTGCCGTGCTAATCGACGAAAAGCAACGCCAGGACGCGGCCGAGAAATGTAGTTTTTGTTTTACTTTTAGGTTTTTTAGTACTTCGTTCTAGTAGAGGTGCTGGGCTCTTCTATTTTTATCCTGAAAAATATTGATTCTTTCAGACGACGAGTCAGCGTCAGCATCTGATGCTGATCTTCATTGTTCTATACCTCTAACTATTCCATGTCAGCTTGGACTTGCAGCCCCGAGCATTGTACCCCAGATAAACTACATTAAGTCAGCCTTATCCTTGTTCGCACTCTCAATCTACTGCAAGAGCGCGCTGCAACTGCATATATTGCTACGTATATCACAGCCCAGCTCGCCGAGCTCCAGTCCCGGGTGCAGGCTCTCGAGCAGCAGAACCACGCGCTGCACACCCAGCTGCAGTCTTCCGCCATGTCCCAAGCCGGAAACCAGGCTACTTCCGACCTCATGAAGGGATTCAGTAATGCGTCGTTGGAAATTCTCAAGATGGGCACGCACCAACAGACTGCGCAGCTCGCTGAGCAGATGGCGGAGCAAATGGCGAAGCGGCACGGGTTGCACGAGATTCAGCTGCTGCAGAACGAGCTGAAGGCGTTCAAGGAGGAGATTCAGCCGGAGCTGAAGCACCTGAACACGGTTCTGGGCGCCTGCGAGCGGGACCTCACCGACTTCTCCTCCGCGATGGAGGCCATCAACGTGGAACTGGACGAGCAGAAGACCCGAAGCGAGTTCCTCACCGCGCAGCGGATGAAAAGTGTGGAGGAGAAATTCCACGCGGAGCTCGGCGACTGCGAGAAGGAGGTGGTTTTGCTGAAGCAGGCGTTTGCGCGGCACGAGGACTGGATGAACAACGAGGTCGTGCCGTCCGTGAACAAGCTGGACGCGCGCGTGAACGAGACCCAGTCCGAGGTGGCCACGAAGATGGCCGACAGCTTCCACAATTTGGAGCAGCAAGTGAAATCGGAAGCGGAGAAGACGCTGCACATGAAGTCCGAACTCGAGCAGCAGTTGCAGCAACTCAGCGAAGTCTCCTCGGACCGGTCCAGCGAGTTCGACTCGCAAATTTCCGCCCTGTCGGAGCAGATGTTTGGGCTGAAACTGGAGTTGTTGAACGTGGTGAATGCGTCGAGAGATGTGATGAAGGACTTCGAGGAACAGGAGATCACGAAGGTGCAAACGCTGGCGCAGCGGGACGAAGACCTGCGGGTGCTGGCAAGGGACATCAACAAACTGAAGAGCACGATGCTGCTCTGCGACGCGGAAGACAGCTTCGGGTCGAGCGGAAGCAGGCGGTTTTCCTTCTACACAGAGGCGATGTCGAGGGAAGACGAGAATATATTGCAGCGGGACGGGTATAGCTACAGTGTTGGTGATGGCCGCAGCCGTTGAACCTGCCAGGTTCTTCGTGTTTGACTTTGATCATCGTGTACTAGTGTTGACTGTTGAGTGCATCAGAATCTGAGTATGAGTCCCAACTACCGAATACCCCTTCAGCGCCCCTTCGGTGCAGCAGAACAACGACTCGGAGCTGGAGCGCAACACCCGGCAGAATGGCGGTCGCCAAACCTCATCCTTCAACAACGATACAACCGCCCCCGCACCACCCGCCCAGAGCCCGTTCCGCACCGACTCCAGCTTCGGAAACAAGTTCCACTCCTCGAACAGCACGAGCGCTGGTGGGGGCGGTCCCCACACGACTACCATCGACAAGACGTCCAGTGTCTCCTCCGTGCCCACGAACGCCGATACTTTCGCCGACCGCATTTGCGCTTTGGTTCGCGACAGGCTGCAGCTCGACCAGAAGATGGGGCACATCGAGGCCAGTCTCCAGTCCCTGCACCAGTCGATGACGGAGCACGCGCGCGTGGGGCAGAAGACGGCACTGCAGATTTCGGGCCTAGGCAGCGGCATGGAGGAGTGCCGCAAGGACGTCTTCGTCGCCAAGGACCAGGTGCAGAATCTCGCGGAGAACTTCAAGCGCGCGTTTGCGCACCCGATGTTCTCGCATTTTGGCGGGGCGGCGTACAAGAACTGGAATCCGCTAGCGGACCCGCGCGGCGGCAACGCGGGATCGGTTGGGCCGATGCCGAGCTTGAGCCTGCCTGGCATCCGGTCGCCCAGCGAGCTGGGCGGCTCCAGCCCGATGCCGATGATTAATAACGGCGGACCATCTAGTACTTCCTTGGCTGGGGCTGTCACGGGAGTAGGCGACCGCGTGTTGGGCGCGCAGAGCAACAGCAGAATCGCGTCGCCGCGCTCGCCGCGAGGGAACGCTGAAGTACTTTTCTACTTGTTTGTCCACTCACTTTCACTTATGTCGATCGAGAGCTTGAGCTGGACTAAATAAGTTAGTACTTTCTTAAAAGCAGATCTTAGCTCGTGGTCATTACATCTTCAACATTTGCCTCTCCGCCCCCCTTGCTTCTGCTACTGCGTTCGTACTCGACGTAGCTCATCTCTTTATTACTCTTTTCGTCGGTACATCTCCAGCAGAATGCAGTTCAGGCACAGGTGGCAGAAGAAACACCGAAAGATGTCTTCGAATTCAACAGAAGTGCGTGTTGTATGTCTCCACCTGCTCCTCCAATGTTGGATCATCTTCATCTGGAACTGGATAGTACTTTACGTGAAGCAACAAAAAAATTCGTTTCTTCGACAGATGGCTGTCGGAGGTTCCGAGCAGCAGACCTTCTCCGGGCAGCACCCACAGCAGGACATGGAGGTGTCCGGCATGTTCCACTCTTTCGAGCAGTACTTCACGCATCACATCTCGCAGCAGGTTAGCCACGCTTTCTCGGAGAAGATCGCTTTTCTCCAGAAACTCCTCGAAGACAAGGTGAACCTGAAGAAATTCGACGAACTCGCGAAAACCACCGAGCACGTCTCCGAGGGCGTCAGCAAACTGGCACAGATCACGGGCGTTATCCCCTACAAAAACAACCACGGTGGAGAACAGATGGGGGCTGGAGATGGTGCGAATGCGATGCTGACTGGCGGAGTGATGAACGGCAACAGCAACGGCAATTCCAATTTGCTTCTCGACGGAAGTTTCAGCAACGTCCTCCCACAGAAGCAGCACGACGTTGAGCAGCTGCACGCCGATGTGGATCTGTTCTCCGCGATGTGGCGCGAGCGAGCGCGCACGCTCCCCACGCGGATGGAGAAGGTGTGGCGCGCGCGGTGCGCCAACAAGTGCCGCAACGTGCTGGATATGGTCGGGAAGAAAGCGGACTTGGGGCTGTTGAAGCTCCTACAACAGTCCGTGCAGGATGTGGAGCTGCAAATCCTCGCCACGTCGCGCAGCTTCGGAATGAATCAGCAGCTGCATCTGCAGCAGCAGATGCAGAACATCGGAGGAGTCGTGTACCCAAATGCAAATGCGGGACTTCTCGGCGGGGCGGTGTCGTCGTCCTGGAACCGGAGTGCGGAGGAAGCTGGTGACCGCCGCACCGCGGACCAGCAGCCAGGAGGAAACGGGGCACACAGAAGAATGCAGTCCCAACGTACCGACTTTCGAAGCAACACCACTCGACGGACTGGTGGAGCTGGACCAGTTGGCGATGTCAAATCTTCTGATTTTTCTTTGAGTTTGTAGGTCGTGTTTGACCTTTGTATGTACAGTAGTGCCGATAGATACCACGACAAAAATCGTTGAACCTCAGCTCCGGCGCGGCCCCGCAGCGCAGGAACTGCTCATCCGCATCCGGCGTCCGAAGGGCAACGTATCGCTGCGCATCCGACGTACCCATCGGGAGACCCACACCAGAATCACTATTCGGGGCCGGCTCCTCCGTCTTCGTCTACCACCTGGCGCGGACGTGACATCGAGGACGCATCCGGCAATGTTGTCCACGTTGCTGAGCCGCGCAGCAACAGCTTCACCCGAAGTGACACAGCGAACAGGAACACCACGTCCTCAAAACCGACGCAGCACCACAACCGGAACTACGGCCACGGGGGGTATGGTCACCACGCGGACCACATGGAGCCGCATCACCCTTCGCAGCAGCGTGGAGCCAGCTTCCCCTCCGCGCAACAGCAGGGGCACGGACAAGTGCACGCACAAAGATTCGGGCAGCACCAGCTGGAGCAAGACCAGTTGACGAGTACAAACAAGGGCATTCTGGAGGGGCCGCCGCCCTCGGGTTTTCGTGGAATTCTGGATTCATCCCACCACCAGCACTACAACTACAGCTCGTCCCAGCAGCGCCACGAACTCGCGTCGCCGCAGTTTGGCGGGGGTAGCAACATTACCCCTTGCGCGGGAAGCAACACCACGCGGACATTCGCAAGTCAAGGCCGAAGTGAGGGCGCGGTGCCCAGCGTGCGGGTAAACCAAATGCACCCACAGCGCCCGGTCGTCGGCGGCCGAACACTCAAGCAACCTAGTACGGCAATGGCGTGATGCGGAACTGACTCCTAAATTTCTGTTTTTGGTGGATCTGGGCAGGACGACGAGAGCTACGTACTGAACTGCTTCGTCCCCATCAACAACTACAGCAGGGCGGTGCGTGGGCACGTCGGCATCGCTTGAACACTGTTTAACGTCCATCTTCATCATCTCATATTTTTATTTTTTTGCTCTACCATCAGCTTTTTATCGTATCATGAGTGTAGTAGGCGTGAGCAGTCACTCCCGCTTTCCGCCTGCATGATCAAGGTAAAAAATTTTTAAGATGAATCTAAATTCGAAGCCATCAAGTAAAATGTAAATGTCGAAAAAGAAGTGTGAAAGCCGAACAACTGACGTGATGAAAAGTTAGCCGCTATAATTTTAGCGCCAGCTGCAGGAACAGCAACAGTGCCACGACTCCACACTCCAACTCCTTCTTGTTTCCATTGAATTGATAAACGTCCAAACGCAAACGCCTTCGAAACTGTAATACCAACGACAACGTCGAGAAAGAATGAACGCTTACAAGTACAACGAACGCATTTTAGTCACCAATGACACGTCGCAACTTTCTGGAAAACTAACACATCCAGACGTTGACGTGGCCTCCTTGACCTTGGTCCCACTTGCATAGAAAGCAAAACGAAATTCGAAAGTCAAACATGAGACGATCATGACGAACAATGAAAGACTCGATCAACATAAACAAAACACTGGGAGGGGACAAAAAAAAACACAGAACACAAGTGACCGCATACCAGTTTCATCGCAGCTTTCGTAGGCACTGTCGCGCAAGCGCATTCGACACAATCTTCACAAGAATTGATTCATATAAAACGCAACCAAGACATGAAGATCACGATCGTCGCGCGTTCAAGCTGAAGCACATCCGAGCCGAAAGCCTAGCTCCCCAGGGAGGAGGAGACTGGTCGCGGAGGATGCCCCACTTCTGCCCGAGTCTTCGATCTTCAAGAAGTCGCGGCGCCATCTTCATCGGTCTTTTTTTTTCTGGCCAAGCAGGCAAAGGAGGCAGTCACTCGCTTGTTTGGGTAGTTCGCGTTGGAAGAAGTTTTGGAGGCGCAACTTGGGAGCACTCGCTCCTCACCCTCTCTACTCATAGCATAAGTAAGCAAGTGCAGCAGCACCAGCGCCGTACTATCACATTCACAATATCAAAGCTAAACAAAGATGCATCAAGGGTGTCACAACAGTCGTCTTTTTGCAGGCGTATCGCAAGCAGTTCTGTCTGCCTTGGGTTGTTCCTCTGCATCGACGCCTGCGACGTCGTCGTCCACCCGATACGACGACGAAACACCGACGAGGAAGCTGCGCCTTCTACACACGAAACCACGACGGAACAGGTTCTCTCCTGTTCCTACTGGGGGAGGAAAAGGAAATGTTCATGGAACGGATGAAGCGCAATCGCAAACGAGCTACCTTGTTCAACGTCGAACAGGCTCTGGTGGCACTCTGGTTGCTCCATCAACTTCTCACCACGTGTTCCGTCGGGGCGGACGAGGACATCGGAGCCTGGTAGCGTGCGAAGATGACCGAAGGCATTTCTCAATCCGGCGGTCGCTTCGGTCACGCAGCTGCTTCACACACGAGAAGATTCACGTTGCGACCGCCGACGCGAACTCACCGCCCGAGGACACGTACTCTCTTCGGCGCATGCCGCGGCTCGCAGATGCGGATTCGATCGGCGCCAGTTTTCCCGACGCACCAGCACGCCGTGGTCTGAAAGACATCTTCTCATGCTCTGGTGGTTCGACTTCGAGCTCGCCTTCGTCTTCATCTAGCACGGGGTCTCTCGATTCGGGAACAAGCCATGTTGATGAAGATTGCGTTTCCTTCATATCGGTCTTCGACGGGCACGGTGGCCCCCAGGTGGCGCATTTTGCCGCGGAGAGAATGGGCGAGATGCTGCAACAGAAACTCAAGCACAAAGGAGTACGACTAGGACCGGCAGCCAGAACGGGGACAACATCAGTAGACGAGCTTGCCGCTCACCTCCGGGACGCGTACCGTGAGGTCGATGCCATGTGCTGGGAGATGTGCTCTCCGTGTTGCGACCTTGGGTTCTCGAATGTCGCACGCGTCGGGTCGTGCGCTGTGTCAGCCGTGCTGACCGAGAATGCAGTGGTTGTCGCAAACGTCGGCGATTGCCGGTGTATGCTGGGCAGGAGTAGGACGAATTCGAATACGAAGGAGCACGCAGGAGCGACTGTCCGCTTCGTCCCCTCGGCGATGGTTCAACACTCCGAGTACAACAGGCTGATGGAGTCGCTTCCGCGCAAGTGGATGACTAGTGCGGGCGGTAGTGTCGAAGGAACGATGCTGACAACACTGCACAACGCGAACGATCCGATGGCGAGGGAGATCATGCGCAGGGATTTTCCCGACGACCCAGACGTTGTGCAATGCATCCAGGGCTGGCAGGACACGGTCACCGGGCAGGTCTCGCGGCTACGGCCGCTGATGGCCACGGGCGGTGGCTTGGGTTATGACGGGACCAGATGGTAAGTGACCAACTGGTAAGTACTGCGTAACTGGTTCCCTTGGGTGACGAGTGCGTCAAGGCGCTGTGAAGTCTGCCCGGGTGTGAAACACCCGGGCGGTTTCAGAGATGCCTCAGGCGATGGGGGTAGAGGGCAGATGAGGCTTAGGGCGGGGGGTAGGGTGGGGGGTCCGACGCACGTCGGGAGGGAAGCCGTTGGGAGGTCGGGGGAGGCGGTAGTGGAAAGCCACGGACTACAATGAATGATGCTCGGGCCTCAAAGCAGGACAAAATATAGCGCCTAGGGTTGCGATTTATTGCCAGCTGCAGGGGGTAGCGGAGCTGTGGGCGCCCCCATTTTCGCCGAACGCTGTCGCGGGTGGCCGCTTTTCTGCACCTACTGCCAGCCTCTTCTTCGGAGCATCGCCAAAGGGGACCCCAAAAATAAGCCCCCAGAAATTTCACTTAAGTACCACTCACCATCTGGTCTCGCCATAGCAGGCCAGGGCACGTAGTAACTGTGTTTGCCCCGGTACGGTCGCCGCCACTCCATCATGTTGTAGGTCCGGTTCGATTTCAGCCTCACCCGCTGGTACCTGATTTGGTAGATGTTCATGCAATCCCACTGATCGAAGCCCGCCGATTTTGCCACGTCTCGATTCATTTCCACCACGGCCATCTTGGTGCGGCAGAGCGGCAGGATGTGGTCCATGAAGCGCTCCCGCGGGTCTTGTTTCTGGTAGAAATTCGCGGTCGGCTGCTCGGAAACCTTGGCCAGATAGTTTAGATGTTGGGAGCTGGTGCCGGCGCGGACTGTGAAGAACGCTGTGTTTTGCGCCCCCGTGCCCGGGTACAAGTCATCGCTGCCGGGCGGGAAGAACTCCGGGGGCACCCAGTATTTGGACTTCTGCATGGGCGACATCAGGTGGTGTGCCACAGTGTCCTTCTCCGGCCCATAAATTACAGCCGCTACAAAAAAGTGCATCTTTTATTAATTTAAAACATCTTAAAAAAAGGACCGCGAGGATCACGCACTCCCTCAGCCATCGGATGTTGGTGCCCCGACACCCTCGCGCCCGATGCCGGACGGGGGGGAAGGCGAAGATGTCGGGGCACCGGGAGATGAGCCATTAGGGAGTGGAGGCGAGGAGCCATCATTCATAGGAGAACTACAGCTCGAGAATGAAATAGGAAGGAAAACGGGAGAGAGGGCCAGGATCCAGGACCAGGAGTCGACAGGTCGTAGCATGGTCCCAGCGAGGTGCCACTTTTGTCCCTACTAACTTAGCTTTAGCGTCGCCTCTTCAGGGTCGCGTATGGTCTCATCTGCTGTTCTGGCGGCAGCACGTCCTCGTGATAGGGGAGGCCAAAAAGCGCGCATTTTTTTGAGATGTAAATAATAATCCAAGTTAAAGTCCCCCGCGAGGATCACGTACTCCTTCAGGTCGATGTTGGAGGAGTACGTGATCCTCGCGGGG